>JASAMV010000632.1:0-14861 GCA_030248065.1 Rhynchonema sp. JSB1_4
GTGTGACCTTTTGCTTGGCTCATTCTAGTGGCCTGGCTCACACAACTATACGAGACGAATTGAGACAATGCACATTTACCTGAGGAAAACAAACAAACAAAAAAAAAGGAGAGTGGAGCGAACCTGCGCCAAACGCGGGTGCAGCAGCCCCAAAGTTGAACCCGGTGGATGCAGCACTGCTGGTGGTTGCGACGGGTGCAACTGAGGACACAGCACCGAACTTGAACAACGGGGCCGCACCGGTCGCTGGTGCTGCTGCAAATAATGACTGATTAGGTTTGTTTTTGTTCATCATATAGGTACGGTAAACGTTTTGACTTCGTCGCGTGTTTTTAGCGGTGGTTTTGGGGAACCTATTGCTGTGTCCAAAGCCAAGAAACTTATCGATTCAACACAACCTGCACCTGACTTTGTCTCAGAAGTTTTCAACAATGGTATCGTTGCGAATGAAAAGGGGGTTACCGGCCGGGGGTTTTATGGGGTATGGGAAATGTTTCACCTTGGGAACAAGCACCTGTAATAATGGCTTTTTGATGGCGAGACGCACTAAGATTGACCATTTTTCGCTTTAAAATGTTAAAAAATTACCTGTTTGCGCAATAACACTTAGGCCAGTTGAGAACATTTGTGGAGTCACTTTTTCTGAAACGCCCCCGGGTATGGGAATTTTTTGGTTTTTGGAGCAACCACACCCTTCTGCGGGAAACGTTTACGTTTTGGGAGTATGTATGGAAAACTTGCTCAAATTCAGACGTGGGAAACTTTCGATTTCTCAACGACCCACTAGTTTTCAACCACTACTACAACAAACGTACTAGGCGCAGGAGGTTGCGTCCCAGTCGTATTGGCGGCTCCAAAAGCAAACAATCCAGGAGCGGTCGGCGCAGCAGCCGACGTTGTGCTGGTCGCGGCGGGTTGACCAAAACCAGCAAAACCAGTCATTTTCGGTGCTGCAGATGCGCCAAACAAGGGCGCAAATGCCGGTGCTTTTGGCTGCTGGTCACTGCCACCGGCGCTGGTGATCGTGCTGACGGCAGGCGTGAGACTAGGGAACGATGGCGTTATGCCTGGACAAATGAGGATTGCAATACAGGTTATCTGCCTAATTTTTATTGTGGTATTCTTTTTCCTGCAGCAGTTTTTCCGACCTTGTGCTGAGAGACGGATGTTGCCGATAGTGGCAGCAAACTTTGAAGCCACTACGCTTTCAAATAATCTAATAAAATCTTTATGTTCGTTTCCCGTTGCTTGCAGCAACGAGTTCAGCGACTAATTCGTGCGAAAAATTTCGAAAACTGAGCACAGCAACGAAAGCGAAAATGGAGTAGAATGCCAGGCACGTACAAAAGCCCAATAAAGCTAGACACGACCAATGATAACGCTGCACCAACCAGCACTAGTTGTCGCAGAAGCAGCAGTGGCACTGAAGTTGAAAAGTGCTCCTCCACCTACTGGTTGAGCATTGCTACCAGCCGAAGCAGTTGTGCTCGAAGCACTGGCACCAAACAATGGTGCAGGGATTGTGCTAGTGGTGCCAGTTGCTGGAGCCGCAGTGGCTCCGAAACTGAATCCCGGAGTCGCTGTAGATTTAGTAGAGTCACTTTTTGAAACATTATTAGAGCTCCCTGTCACGGTCGTGGCAGCCAGGCCGAACGCAGGTGTCGTGCTTGATAACGTAGGGACGGTGGAGAGAGTGGTTGTTGTTGAAGTAGTGGTTGATGGTGCACCGAAGGATGGGAAAGGTAAATTGATGGCTGTCGACTTGGTGCTGTTAACGCTGAAAATGGGCGGTTTAAAATTATATTATTTTTATACAAAGTTCACTGGCTTGATTCGAGGATTAAGAAGCGTTCCGTTTGATTCTCAACAATTTTCGAAGATCCAAGTCATACATATGAACGGAATCTTCCGATTTATTGCTGGAAATAAAAATAAACAAATTGACATGCAAAAAACTGGTGGCTGGCACCTGCACATAAAAAGAGTATACGTGATCAGAGCGAGCGTTACAAAACAGCGGCAGCCCCCGCTCAGCGCTACCTTGGACATTTGGCTTAGGTCTGTGCTTTCGCACTTCTGTAGGGGCCGCTGTTATTAAAACGGCTGTCCTATCGCTGGAGCACAAACCACAGAAAACCTCAAAACAAACATAGACACAAACCTGGCTGTCGTATCAGCCACAGTAGCATTTGCGGCAGTGCCGAACGCAAACACAGGCGTAGTCAGCGACGCAGTGGTCGCGATCGCGGTGGGACTGACTCCAAACGACAGGGTGGCCTTGGGCGCGGCAGTTGAGCTCGGCGCTGAAATGTTGGGCAGACGGTACCGTGCAAGAAGTTTATTGTAACGGCTTTTTCTGGAAGACATTGGTTTTATTTTTTGTTGAAAACATCAAACATCGAACTTGCTCTGAGTAAAATATGCATGTTTTCAAGTGCGAAATTACGAAGTCAGTAGTTGCTAAAAATGTAACCAGGCAATATTCGAATTATTTGACCCGAAAGCAATTAGCTTCAGAGCATCAATTTTAAACAAAATCCACCCACCAGCGCCAGGTTTGGCCGTTTGACAACATGGACACGTCAATTTATCAGCGTCATTTCGCACCATACAAGTGGGACACTCCCATTTGGCGGCGTCAGTCGATGCGGCTGCTGCGATCAATTATTATCATTTTTTTCTCACTAAGGTACACAGTTGTGTTCTTGAACAGAAAGGGAACGGTCAAGTTGGACAACTGTTCCGACGTGAGGCTGCAGCAATTGCATTTGTTTGCTTTGTGCTCGGTTGAGAAAGAAAGCAAACTTCAAAACTGAAGTGATTCCTCTCCTCAGGTCAGGTAGGTATACAACGTAAAGAAGTTACAGAAAACAATTCGTTTCGCGGATTGGTCCAGATAAAAAAATTGAAACAAGAACACAAAAAATCCATGTTTTCGGAAGCAGAAAGCGGCTTGCTTGGGTTACAGCATGGAAACTCAGTTGCAAGAAACATTCGAGAAACAAAAAAAGAATCGAAAATCAGCCGATAACACCAAACGTACCAGCAGAAACAGCAGCAAGTGGAGCAGCAGCAACGGCGCCAATCGCAGTCGCAGTAGCTGCGGTAGTGACAGCGACGTTAGCACCAAATCCAAACAGAGCCCCAGCCTTCGTCCCTTCGTCTGTGAATCGCACACTTTTCTTCGTAGATGATGGTTGGGCACCCTGTTTCCCTCCAAACACGGGGCTGAAGATATCGTCTGACAATTTGGGTGCTGAAGATGTTGTGGTGGGGGTGTCCGGCGCCGACGTGGGTTGGGCGAAACCGAATTTCACTGAAATTAGAAGATATGGTTTTTTGTTTTTCTTGTTGCTTTTTGGAGTTCTTTCAGATGAGGATCGGAATGCACAATCAAATCCATGCACAGAAGGCGATCGTGTTACCCGGCGCATGAAACATTTCTCAGCGGAGGTAACTAAAAGTCACGCAGTCCAGCTACTAACCCGCCAAGCTCAGCAATAGCTTGAAAAGTTCTCCCTCCACAGTAATAACTTTCGAAATAATGCAAACAATTTGTTGTTTATTGGCAATACTGAACCTAACCTACTCGGTCATCAAGTTAACGTATAAAGCCACCAACCAAACCAACCAGGCAAGAACGTCGTTCCCGGCTTAGCCGACCCACACAGCTCACAACTCTGCTTATCGCCAGAATTCGCCTGGAAACACGACGTACACGACCAGCGTTCGTGGGCGGAGGACTTTTGACTTTGTTGCGATTTTGATGGGGAGGAAGAAGTGCCAAATCCGAATGAAACACTGTTGTTGTTGGCTGTCGTTGTTGCGGATTTGTCGGACGGTTGAGCGGAGCCGAACCCGAACTTGATCGCTGATGATGCGTCACCGTTCGGGAGTGAGGATTGGATTGATGCACTTATATCGTCGCAGACACCTAAACTTCAGACTACTTTTTCTGACACGAAAAGAATATTTTTGGAGAGATGGTTGGTAGGGTTAGAGAGATGTCGGGTGTCGGGTGCCAAAAAAGTGTAGGTGTCGGGTGCCTCCAGGTGTCGGGTGTCGGGTTTTTTGGGACCCGACACCCGACACTTACGGTTCAAAACATCAGTTTTGCCGAGAAAAGAATTTTGAGAGAAAATTTTCTTCGAACCAAATGTTTCCGAAGACGCAGAATGTGTCATTTTGCACTAATATTGCGAAGGAGCAAAAAGTTGCCTGTTTTTGGTCCAAAAACAGGTGTCGGGTGTCGGGTTTTTTTCCAAAAACTAGATGTCGGGTGTCGGGTTTTTTTGGAACTGTCGGGTGTCGGCTTTTTTCTCAAATGTCGGGTGTCGGGTATTTTCAGATGTCGGGTGTCGGGTACCCCCCCCCCCCCCGACCTCTAACCCTAATGGTTGGGGAGCAAAAATGTTTTCGTGATGAAATAATACTGCCACACACAATACATCAACAACGACAGTTATAAAATCGGGTCTGATTTGCAAAAAAAGTAAAAAAGTTATCATATGATATTCAAGGCAAGCTACAAGCTGCCAAGGCGCCACACACAGAAACTCATAAACTAATAGAGTTGAAAAGAAAGGGACACAACCCACCTCCAGGTCTGATCCCAACGCCACAAGCGGCGCATTTTGGTTCGGCTGGTTTGTTGCCTGTCCAGCACTCAGAGCACTGCCATGTTTTGGCCGCATGCTTGGGCGCAAACGAGGTATCGGTGGTGGCGGGTTTGGGCACATCTTGGGTAGCTGTATGTAAACGCTCTGGGTAAAATTTGAAATTGCTGAACATGAAACAAAATGAGATGCATTAGATTTACCGGCGCCAGGCTTTCTCGTGCCGCAACACACGCACGAGCGATCAGATGACTTGTTTTTGACCATACAAGCGTCACACTCCCACGATGTGGTGGCCGCGGTTGTTGTGGACGGTTGTGGAACTAAATAAAACAATTGCTCATTTGTTTGATAGTTTTTTTGCACCGGTTGCAAGGACAAGTTGCCTTGCGGATAATGTTCCGCATTTTACTGCAATTTAGAAACATTTTATTGTGCTGAAAATTTCACAGTAATCAGCAACCGGCACTTATCAACAAACAACAATCAACAACAGTGTTTTTATTGACTAAATTTAGGTGAAATTGCACCTAAAATTTGAAATCTTGCACCTAGAAATTTTAAGTTTAATGTGCCAGTGTCACCTAAAATTTTGGGCTTTTGCAGCGGTTCGGTTTGGCCCTAATTTAGGTGCCAGAATGTCTTTATGGTACCTAAAAATCGTAAATTTAGGTGCCCCTGGCACATAGGCTCATTTGAAATAAAAAACCACGATCAACAAAAATTAAAATAGTATGGTATCCACACAGTTCACAGATTCCAACGCACCAGGTTTCCAGTTCTTATCCGCTTTGCAGCAAATGCATATGTTAGCGCTAGCATCATTTTCAAGCTTGCACTTGGCGCACGTCCATTTAGTGGTTGACGTTCCTGCAACGATTATTTTGTTCATGAGCAATTAATTTTGAGCTTTTTTCATGTAGTATGACGGATATGATGAATATAGGGAATCAAGCTGTATGATGATAAACACCACCCTAGCTGGTAATTGCAACTGTGTTGAGTTACACTTGCTTTTTGCAAATCAAAACAGACAATCTCTGTCTCTGGCACCAGAGAATGTTTTACGTGCGGGTGATAAAATATTCGCAATTCACAATATTCAGTCATCGAATCTAGTGTGGGAGAAATAAAACCCAAACATGAAAATCCTAACCAAATCATCAACAGCCACCCACCAATTCTATCCGTCTCATCCCTGCCCCCAGCACTCGAGTCACTCGTGTCCCCGCCCGACACCGAACTCGAACTCGTATCAGCAGCTGGTTCTAGTCTTGAACCGGTCGTCGACGTTGTTGGACTGTTTGTCTTGGTCGGGATAGTTGATGTCATTGAGGTAATGGTCTGGGTCGGGATCGGTGCTCCACTGCTCGTTGATGTGGGCTGCTGCAACTGACAACGTAGTTTCAGAAATTACGTCTGCTTCGTCAATTACGATCGGAGAAATCATGAAAAACAACGAATGCAATCCAAAAATTAAAGGAGTCACACAAAGTAACGGCAGATCATTCAAAACATCAATCTCGGTCATCTTTCGAAGCAAAAACAAATGAGCGAATTTTATGCAAATTTTACCGAACAAAACTAATCAACAGAAGAATTTTACAACACTAAACACCCTACCTTAGCACTTAGCGTGCGTTCCCTGACCGAGACGGGTGCAGCAAACGTGAAAACCGGGCCTTTACCACCAGCTGACGGGATCAACTTGGGTGCAACACCAAGGAAACCGGCTGATGGCGCGAATCCGGATAGTGGGGTCACTTGTGATAGTTGCTGCATGGGTAAAGGAATTTAATTAGTGTTGCAATTCTAGTTCTATTGCATTTCGAACGACACGAAGTGGCAGATTGAAAGATAGCGGCAATAGCGTGGTTCTATTGTTGTGCTAGAAAAAATTTCTGACGTCAGATTCACTAAGCAAAGCATACAGATGTCAGAATTTTACGATGAATTTTCACTTTTGTTTTGTTTATCATCATGTCAAATATGAAAATTCAGATACAAGCTACACAACATCTTACAATTTTGGGTGCATGTTGCATTTTGAAACGGTAAAAATCGTGCGGGTAGCAGAAACAGAACAAAATTACAATCCCAGAGAAGTCGCCGTCAAAAATTCCCTCCCCTAAACCCGAAAAAAAATCCCGAAGAATAAAAACCCCACCTGAGAAGTATCATCATCATCATCATTATCAAGAGCCGCAGCCGAGAACACATTCGTTGTCCTGCTAGCCCCACTGGGCAGTTTGACCCGGGCCGTTGGCGTAAAAACGGCGCTCTCACGTGGTGGAGGCACCTCGATACGTTTGTTCCTGAAGAATAGCAAATTAAAAGTCTGAAATTGAAATGAGGAATCAATTTTTATTTGCACGACTGCGGTGACTAACTTTACATCACAGCCGCCCAAAAGTCAAAACAGCGCAGTTTAGACGGCAAGCTGGCTCGCACTTCGCCCAGGTCTGGTTACGTGGTCATTTGTTTTCCAATAAGCCAGGATCGAGAAACGCCAGAATTAAAATAAGAAGAAATCCCATTCCCAACTATTCAATACCAACCAATAAGGACTAGTTCCAATGGACGGTGTCAAATTCCTTGCCCTTTGGGGCGTTTGGACGGTGGTCAATGGCGGGGGCATGACAGCAGCGTTGTGGCCTGATGCCAATCGACGTAGACCTTGCGAATCGGTCGAACCCAGCATCATGCGACGTGCATCCTGTGGAAATTAGCTTGAAATATTTAGGAAACAAAGCCATACTTTAAATGAAATGAATGAGTTGCCAAAAATTACGCATCTTAGAAATCCAATTCTGGTTATCCTGTGTGACCGCCAAGTTTGATATCATGTCGCTAAAAATGTTTTGCTGTGAAACCTAAAGAGCAGAACCAATGATCGGCCATGAAGAATACGGAAGAATAATCGCTGATGATAACCTCCCAATCAGTCAAAACCGCGCCAATCAATGGCAAACAAAATAATGATTAAATCACAACTCTACACAACATGAAAAAAGAAACTTAAAAAAGCTCAGGCTTCATCATGTGCATTGCAGCAATACAAAGAAACACATCATGTCATGACTATAAACATCCAAAAATCAATACGCACCCTAACAGGACTGTTCATTTTGTCCAACTCCATGAGAATGCGTCGTGTCTGCGATGTCATCGAGCCAGTCGGTGTGCGTGCGCCCAATGACGATATACGGGGACGACGTGTGACGCCACCCTGCAAAAACAGGCAAGTACACAATTGCAGAAATAGCCACTGATTTATTTGCACTCCAGCCTCTTGCAGGTGAGCCTATAAACTTGGAAAAGCTACATATTATACCATAATAACAGTTTGGATTGAATCGGCATCTCAAAAGGTTTTATGACCAAAAAGCCAAGTTATGCATCGTCACTTTCCGCAGTGCTTTCAGGCATGACCAGGATTGTGCTTGTGGTTCCAAAGCCCAACATCGGACAGACCAGCTGGCTTTTGGACGCCGGACCCAGCCCACTCACTATCAATCAAGTGTTGCACAAACTCAAAGAATGAACCGATCCGAGATTATTTTTCTTTCAATCAAACCTAATCACGGCAGCAAAGCAAACCAACAAACCATCGCCGATCCAAGACCGAATCGATCGCTGCGAAAACTCAACGCCGAATTCGAGCGATGATCGAATGAATGCAGCGACTGTGGTGTGGCCGGACGCACGGATGTCACGGGCTGCAAAGAACAGAAAATTAATTTACTTAATGGTTTATAATTTTCTGCATGACCAGCAGCACCAAACTTGCTGATCGATCTTGCCTTGCTCATGTCAGATTTTTGAACTACGAGACATTGGTGTCATTAAATTTTGACCAGCGTAAAAGCCATCCCTAGAAGTGAGATGATGATATACAACCTTCACGCCTGCTGTCAAACTCAGTGGCACTAGGAAATCTTGCAAACCACATCCGTAACACAGAAAAAGTTACGCGATCAAGAAAATCCTTTCTCAGCAATCACCAGGTTCGCTACCGCCAAACTTAATGCTGATTATTGCTTGGATTGCCGTGAAAAATTTAAAATGTCATGGACATAAAACCGCACATAGTGCATCATCGATTGAGACATGTGCGAGCGATCACTGGATTCCGAGTCGCCCAGTCGCGAGCGTTTCGGTCGAGTCTCCAGCGATGCAACGTCGTCGGTGAAGTCACGCTTTCTCTGAAAAGTCGTGTTATTTTCAGAAATTTTAATTTCAGATCAAGAAAATGTGTAAAATTTGTTGAAAACACACCGTGCGATCCTGTGCACTGTAATCCTGCATGACCATTTGATCAGCAGCGCCAGGCTGAGAGAACACTTGTACCGTATGTCGTCGATCTCTGAAAAGATGAAGAAGAAAATATAAAAAACACCAGTTTAACAAAAAAAAGAAAATCAAATCGCATCGCACCTATTCAACGTCAACGTTCGTTTGCTGGATCGGGGCACTGGTGGGAGAGCGGATGGAAATTCAATAACAGCCGCCGTTGTGCTTGATGATGATTGCGGTTGGTCAATGGGGCTGGGGCCGCGCGCATTGCTGTCGAATGTTGTCACTGCAAATCATTTATTCAAGTTTTACGAATAGATGCAAAAATCGTCACCCGCCATATGTTGACCAAACTGTGTTCGGGGTATTTTATAGCAGAAATCTTTCGCAAATGCTATTTTTTGACAGCATTTATTCATACCGGTAATTAGTAGTCCATGTCCAACATATAACGTCAAAACGAAAAGACAACACCAGAAAAATTTACCAAAATCTTCCAGTGTCCTGAGCCCGGACGTGGACGCGGCGGCGGGCGTCGGCCGAGTGAGAGCGTCAACATCGCGTCTGGCTGACGAGCCCTGAAAGACAGTATTCAATAAAATAGAAGCAAGTCAAATTAGAATGAATTAATCTTGACGACCATAAGCCTTGCCTTATCCACATTCATTGCATCGCCCTCCCGCCGGTGCACAAACGCTGGTCGCTGCCGTTCTCTCTCCTCGATCACAATCGCTCGATTCCGTCGACGCGATGGCGACGACAATTCGGACTCGGCAACGGCTGAACTCGATGGGGCCGCTGAAATTAGCCAAAAATAAACTCAACTTGGCCCGGATAGAGCCATCGCCGCCAGTGCTGCGGCTGGGGGACATCCATTTTGCCGCATGAGTAGCCTTGTTGGTAGTGATGTAGTTGGACCCCGAGCAAGAAAGCTAGCTAGCTGGCCGGGTACCCCGATTTGGGGGGTATTGGTCCAGAAGTCAAAAACAGGGGTATAAAAAATGGTCGAAATTATGCTAAAATAAGCCTTAAAATGCGTATTTTTGTGCACGTGTGAGAACATTTGAACGAATTTGACCATTTTGGCCCATAAAATGGTCATTTTGGCACTAAAATCAACACTTTTTTACTTGGTGACCGGAGCAAGAAAGCTAGCTAGCCAGTTTGGGGGGTATGGGTTTCGGAGCAAGAAAGCTACCTAGCAGTTGGGGGGTAATACCCCGCATACCCCCCCAACCACATCACTGCTTGTTGGTACAAATGGCTAAATTCGCCAAAAATTGACGAAAAGCGCCCAAGTTGTCGTGGAACGACAGGATGTGATATAAGACAGCATTATTATTCACAAATAATGTAAAAACTGAGGCGCTTCACAAGATAACCTGCAGTTGCGCTTTGCATTGCTCTTTTTATCGTTTGCAGTGCATTTGCAGAACTGTGGGCTTCTTTTATACGGCGTTTATTCCCAAGTTGAAACAATTTCCCTTGAAATTTTTTTATGTGCAAGACTGCAAGTATAGGTATGTTGCGAGGGTCATTCAGAATGTGAGCTGTTCGAAATTTGGCCTCAAACACGCAGTGGTGTCGTTGGGGGGGGGAGGGGGGTTACCCCCCCTAGTATCCGGTATCCGGTATCTTGATTTTTTCACCCAGGGGTATCCGGTATCCTGACTTTTTGTCCAGGGGTATCCTACCCTAAAATTTTCCCGAAAACCGTAAAAATCGCCCATTTTTACCTCTAAAATGCGCAAAATCGCTTGCTGGCGCACGCATAACCCCAAAAATGACCATTTTTTGCGCTTCCAACACCAATTTTGCTCAATTTTTCTCTAAAAAATTGACCTTTTTTTGAACAACCCCCCTGGGTATCCGAGATTTTTTATTTTGGGGAGCAACCCCCCTGGTATCCGAGATTTTTCATTTTGGGTATCCGGTATCCGAAAATTTTGGATTTTGGGTATCCGGTATCCTGACTTTTTGATTTCCCAACGACACCACTGCAAACACGTATGTCAGGCGTCCAGTCACGGTTCTTCATGACTCTCAATCAGCTGCCTTTTTGAAAAAATATCGTCTGGTATATACTGGCGGATGAAAAAAACCGTTTTTTTTCACGAAAAAAACCGGGTCCACCTGGGACGTAAAAAAACCGAAAAAAAACCTCAGCCTCCGGGAAACATTGGTCTTTTTTTCACTAAATTTTCCAATTTTTGACAGAAGTAGGGAAATATTTTTGCTCAGAACAACTTTGGCCAAGCGCGGGCGATGTCAATGTGGCTTGTTTCAACTTTTTTAGTCACAATAAGCATAAAAGTACCCATAGGCACCACTGTGGTGTGTCTGTGCTAACATTACTATGTGTAAAAAAACCTTATTTGGGCTTCCCCTATCCTTATACACTGTGGTTTTTATCGGTTTTTTTCACGAAATATAAAAAAACCGGTTTTTTCCGCCAGTATGGTCTGATATCGTCACCATGTCGCGAAGTGGTCAGGTAGACGATACATCACGATATGTATCGTATCACCTTCAACGTTAGGTACAGTTACAGTATCTCCCAAGCAAAAAATCATCCCTCCACATCCGCCCAAGCTGAGTCTTTTCGCCCTCCCTCAAATTGTCAGATGGAGAGTGCGGTTTCTCCCCCTATTTCCGGCCACAGGGTACAGTAGCTTCCCCTCAAATGTAGCCACAGCCGTGATGCCACGCCAACCTGTGTCATTGTTGCTTGTCGTCGTTGTTGTTCCCCACAAGGCCGAGAGCAGCGATGGCTTAGGCGCCCAGCGAGACACGGTCGAAAACCAACCCTCCTGTTTGCGAGCAATGTTCGACTGAAACCAGAGTAGTTGCTGGGGATCCCCTTCGGGTACACTATCTCTCCGTGGTACGGTACAGTATCCCCCTAGCTCCCCCAATTTTTGCATAACATAGGCATTTTAGGCCTAAAATGGGCATTTTCAGGTTTTAAGTGGGTGGTTTTCAGGTCAAGGCTGTCAAAAATCGCCAAAAACCCTTTTTATGGGAAATTTTTAAAAGGGGGCAAAAATAAGTCAATTTGTGTACCTCAAAAAGTGACTTTTTCCTGCATTTGGGTCTTCCCCCTCGGGGGTCCGCTATCTCCCCCTCCGAACCAGGAACTGCACTGGCTGAAACTGCATTGGTTTGTCAAGACCAAGAGCCTATTATTCTATGACTATTTTGACAGCATTTTGAATGAGCCTCAGGTCTTCCTAGCTGGCAGCCTAAGCCTAACCCTGAATGAAAGCCTGAGCAGCTGTACATCTGTGGCTGTTTCTTTCATATGGACAGGTCTTCCTGGCTGGCAGTCTAAGCCTAAACCAATGAACAAGCCTAAGCCCAAGCCACTCTCAAGTCTGAGCCGAAGCCAATTTTACAAGTGTAGGGGTAATGTTTCACTCGTGGGTCACGAGCGACATGAATACCCACCACTGACAAGAATTTTTTTCATCCCTGACATTTTTTATTTTTTTGGGCTTTTTTCGGGGTTTTTCGTTTTCGGGTTTTTTGGGGGTTTTCGATTAGGGTGTTTTCTTCGGTTTTTTTTTCGGGGTTTTCGACGGCCACCGTTCGAAGCCGATCACGGACAACTTTTTATGGTTTTGCTTGTTTTCTTCTGGGAACCTGTTTGCTCTCAGTTGTCAAATGCAAGTTTACTCTTTTCACATTGATTTCCACAGATTTTGCTGCTTTCTGTTGAGGCAAAAAAACATTGAAAGATAAAATGATGGGTTAGCTTGTTTTTCGGTTTTAAACTGCTTCGCCAAGTGACATAGGCTATATTTTTTGTGAAAACAAGCCAACCCACAAATTACTTTGTTTTTGCTTTGATCTGATGTTTCAAAAGTCTACTTTCATTTCTATGATGATTGTCATGCTCACTTACCATGCCTTACCCCGCCAAATATCAGCCTACAAAGCCCAGGCGTTGGAAATACCGTCAGTCCAACTTCAAACGCATGTTTCTCGAAAAAGTGATTCTGTGGGTAAGTCTGGCCTATACTGTCATAAAGAACCGTTCATTATTTTTCGTGAAAAAAAACGGTTTTTTTCCGAAAAAAAAACGTTTTTTCCAAATACTTTTCCAGTACTTAAGAAAGTAATTTCTAAAAATATAACAATTTCAGTGCAAAATTTGTTCGAAGTGACGAGAGTGCTCTTGAAGAGTGTTGAAGTCAGTCGAAAACACTTGGTTTACACGCTCTTTGGCCCATTTTGGGCCGGTTAATTTTGTGCTCGAGCCAATTTTTCACTGAAATCGAAAAACTCATCAGTTTTGCATTACAATTTTTTGGAAAAATTGGAATAAAGTACCGATATTTTTCCGATCAAAAACCGAAAAGGTACCCACGGAAAAATAAATGGAAAAGTATTCGGGTCTCGGAAAAAAAAACGGTTTTTTTCGGTTTTTTTTCGGAAAAAAAACCGGTTTTTTTTCCGCCTGCCAGTATAGTCTGGCCGAAAAAAATCGGGCCGGTGCCGGGCCGGCCGAGGTTTGCCCCTGGTTGGGCCAGGCCGGGACAAACTTCCCGGTCGGGCTCAACTGCTGGGGATTGTGGCCCGGGCCAACCTCTAACCCAGCCAGTTTCAAAAATCTGGCTTGGTTGGCCCCATTACAAAAATGATTAGAAAATTTTCATCAGGCCGTGCTCCCCCCCAGCCCTGGACCAGACCTACCTGTTTTGACTATGTCGGGCCGGGCACGGGAGGTCCAGACTACAAGACAGTCCTGTATGGTCATGGATCGAGCTTAGATTTGGTATTTGGTTAGACGATTGGCCCGGCCCGGTCCTATTTGGGATTGGGATGGGTGGACTTGGTTATTTCTTCAGTCAGTTCCTATCCGCTCCTTCCCGCTCCTGAAATGACTAAAAAGCAGCAATAATTGCAAACCTCGATTGCCCGTGAGTCTGAGTTTCCAACACTGCGTTCCATTGTCGAAATATCAGAATTGCAACAACGACAGCGAAGCCCGAAACGGGTGGATGTAGTAATGTAACAATGAATTTTTCGACTGCAAGGTAATTGATGGAGCCAGTGTAGTGGCAAGCCCATGTGTGGGAGGTAAGTATGATGCGGGGTTGGGACCGGAAGCGTGAGAGGTATGATTTTGGTCACCCAAAAATGCGAAAAAACACCGTTTTTTGTGATACAATTTTGGCCAAAAAATGAGGTAAAAAGAACACTTTTTCCAAATTTTCGCCGAAAATCGCCTAAAAATAGGTATTATGGGTGGGCTTGCGGTTTTTGGGAAAATAAGGTCGAAAAACACAGATTTTTTGCCTTAAAAAATACAAAATTGCTTGTGAGAGGTATGATTTGGAGTTGTGAGAGGTAAGTACCGAACCCCCCTTCGGGTTTTGTGGTAGGTAAGTACTGACAGGGGGTAACCCCCCCCCCAACCCCCTCCCCCCTACCACTGCTATGGATGGATGGATGGAGCGCATCCAAAGAAATATACTGCGAGAAAACAGGACAACCCAACCCACAACCACAACGAAACGATACGATACAAAACAACAAAAAACAAACGTGCCGGGCAGGAAGACTGATTACCGTGAAAACCTAAATACAGCCCCCCCCCCGGAATAGAGCCCCCCCAAAAAGGGGTCAGTGAATTAATAGAGCCCCCCTAAGTAACATCCCCTATACAGTAGTGTATTAAGGCTTGATAGTGGTGCACAGGTACACTTATGCACATTTTTTGTTGTTCGTTCAGAGCACATAATACGCCTCTTATTGACGAATAGACAGGAATAAAAGCGATTACAAGCGAAAAAACATCCTTTCAAACCCCTTTTTATGGGTTTTTGGGGGTATTTCTGGGAACAATTTTTTCAGGTTCGCGGATATACTGTCATAAAGAACCGTTTTTTTATTTTTCGTGAAAAAAAACGGTTTTTTCGAAAAAAAAACGTTTTTTTCCAGGGG
>JASAMV010000633.1:0-11487 GCA_030248065.1 Rhynchonema sp. JSB1_4
TTAAAAATTAGAGGTCAGACGTCAAATTTCGGCCAGAATATGTACAGGTGTAGTGGCGGACCAAACCATCATCCAGTAAGATTGTGAGCGGTAAAACTGTTTGGAAGTTGAAAATTTTCATCACGCTCCTGATGTTTCAGGGCAAGATGTTATCCACAACATTATCGATTGATGACGTCATGCGTATAGTGGACACGGATGAAGGTGAGCACCGTGGGGGTGGCAGTAATTCACAGTGGCAGTAATTCGAAATGTTTCTTTATATTTCAAAATTAATTTAAGTCATGCGAGAATAGAAACTGATTTGAACATTGAGGTGACATGGTGATCCTTACTGAACTGTCACGTGATGTTTCAATGGAACGCGATATGGCCAACCAGGTCGGTTGTTGTGATGAAGCATCAGCTGATTCGATCGAACCTGTTTCAATCGAAAGAAGCAAATTAAACCAATTTTTGCAGGAACAATGCTGCGAACAACCAGCACCGCATTTGGGTGACTCACAAGCTGAAGACCAATCACTGGCAGAGGGGGATGACCGGTCAGTTGTGAAAAGTGGTAATGACGCGGCACATTGTGGTTGATGTTTCTTCGTGACATTAGGTGTTGCCTCGTGATAGTAAAATATATTTGAACCTCGGAGCATCTTTAAGGCTGGTACCCATTTATATCAATCCTCCTCAGTGCTGAAGGTCTAGGTTAGTCTAGTGAGTCAATATTTCTCGCCCGCCGATGGGTGTCGCAAAAATAAGCAGTAAGCGGTAAACTTTTTTTCCACCAGCAGCTGCACAACGGTCACGGACTTGAACTATTTATGGAGTTTTTAGACAGACTATAGTGTGACCCAAAGGTGCCTCTCAGTTTCGACACGGTGTCCGATGAATTCGAATACACGCCCGCCCATTACGCCGACTACACACAAATGCTGAGACGCGACCGGGACTTGTACGATATCGAGGAGATTGAAGAAATGGAGGACAGGATACTTTTGGGACACCATGCACATGCCAATGCTACAAGTGATCAGGTACCGTAATGTCCATAACTTTGCCGCAGAAACTTCCTTAATTTCTCTGGCTGCATTCTGTTTGGAGTCGTTCAGAGATTTGATTGGAAAGACAATATTTGTGATGTTGCCGCAACAATGACTCGACCACAAAAGATGTGAAACATCAGCCGTTGGAGTGATTGGTCGAGTCAATCAAGCCTTGTTTCAAAGTACACACCACAATACGCAGTTCCACCTCCAACGGCCGCATCAAGTTTGAAGGCAGAGAGAGCAAATTTTGGGCTGGTCGACTGAGTTCTTCAACCATATCGGAAAATGCAGTCTGAGCAAAAGTTGTCGTTGCTGTATCGTTCAAGAAATCCTGGTGCCATGGCAATCAAAGTTCTCAATCTGCCCTAAACATCCCCAGGACCAGCCACAACCGTCAACCAGTGGTTGTGTGGTGCAATATCGTTCACGTCTGTCCCTGATCCCTGAACATCAAGGTGGATCAAGGGCATCATCAAGTGCCGACGCAGCACAACAAAGTGACAGTGTTGCCAGTGAACAACGCGCGCTGGTGCATCAGACTGGAGATAGTAATGGTTGGTGATGTTTTCGTTCACGTTTCATTGTAATATGCTGACAAAAAAAGACCACTACTGCACTGGGATAGCTTGTGATATAGCTCTACAAGCTTCCATCATAAAGACTAAATCGGAGCAAAAAGTGAATGCGACTTGGTCGCTATTGTTTTGTATTTCTGTCATAAATTTTTTACTTAGTGCTTATTCCACCATAGGCGAAGACGATCGCCACGTGTGTCTGCTGATCCCCGATCAACCGCCAACGACCATCGACGAATCCCCGCAAAATCGATCGCATCCCGCCGGCGAATTCGATTATCGCGAAATTGATGAGCACTCGGGCTTGATCGAGCCTGATGAACAAGGCGATGATGAGACACCGAAGCACCCAGTGGTCACGCACTCGTTGGATCAAGTGTTCGGGTTCCTCAGATCGCAAGCGAATGCACTCACAAGTGTCACTGGCAAAAAGTCCAGCTCGGAATTATGATTGGACTGGCATGGGTGCAAAATCGTGCATTTTGAGTTGAACTTTACTTGAATTGCTGGATTTTGCCTGAAGTGCGACTATTGTATGTGGTATTGTTCGGATTATTTAAGATTTATGTTTATGATACCGTCATGGCCATCCTTGCCTGTCCAGGAGTGCACTTCTAGCGCACTTTTGTGGACTCCACGACGCTTAAAGCGGCCCCGCCGCTATTGTTTTTTGGTTTTCGACCTCGGTTTTTTCTCTTAGATCGTTTGTTGGCATCGAGATCAAAAACATTAGTTTTGACGAACTTCACCAAAATTACCCACCGAAATCGATCCGCCAAGATGGTCTATCGCGAACAAAACTGTCAGATATTGACGCACATTTGCAGATGATGATCAGGAATGACAAGAGAAATTCAAAATCACTGGGGCGTGACATAGGCGGCGGGTTACGGTAGCCCGATAAAACATTAGCTCTTTTGTAAATAATAAATGTTTTGTCAACCTACCGTAACGCGCCACCTATACCACACCTCTGTGATTTGAATTTTCCTTTGGACATCCTGATTTCCATGCACACATAGTGCGTCAATATTGGGGTGATTTGTTCCCTTACGGCCATGTTGGTGGATCGATTTCGGTGGGTAAAAGTCAGTTTGGTGAAGTTCTTGAAGGTTAATGCTCTTCACTCCAGTGCCAACTAACGATTAATATAAAAAAACTGAGGTCCAAAACCCAAAAAACAATAGCGGCGAGCCCGGTTTAACAATAGACACACACGCAAGCAGCAGGTCAGCAGCCGATCAGGGGATTTTAGTGCAGTTTTGCGCCTTTTTCTGGATGTTGAGCAGTCAGGCCTTTTGTGCCCATTCTTATTATACGGCGTCCACAAAGGTGCACAAGTTCGCTGAGTGCACTCCGGGACAGGTAATGATGGCCATGACGGTATGTACGTATAGCTCATCTTCGAAAACAGATTCAGGGTCGAGGCACCAACCACGACCACAGCTATGTATATATAATGACCAATGAGTGCACTTGGACTTTACGTGTCCAGGGCACGCCTCAAACAGTCATTGCCATCAAAGTTGAAACGATCCTCAGTAGTATGATGACAGCCGACTCAGTGTTCTATGACTATGACAAATCTTCGACTATCATCTGCAATAAAATGTGAATTTCTGTTATTTGCATGAGTGTTCACAACGCTCTCACACACACTGCACATACCAACAATGAATGATCGACCAAATGCTACGTTCTTGGATTTCACCTAAGCTGAGATCTAGGTATAGTCCACCCATCAGATCCTGTCACTTTGTTGCTGCTGGCTGGCTTGTTCCCTTCCTCCACGTTCTAAAGAAAGAGAAATTGAGTGTAACCGATTTTGCAAAAAAACTAAAAAATGATAGAATGTGTCGAAAAAGATCGAATTCGACCAAATTTAAAATTAAATTAACTTAAAATGGATAAAACACGTGGATTTCTTAAAACTCCTAATTTAGGAGCAAAAACAATTTTTTCGGTAACTCAGTTTCTCTTCCACTAGAACGTGAAGGAAGGGAACAAGTCGGCCAGCAGCATCAAAAAGTGCCATGGCTGATGTCTGGACTATACATACATACATGCCAGGCATAATATGGGCATGTACTCAGGTACAACGCAGAATCAGGCAGGCTCTGCCGGGGTATGAGATAGATTACAGCTGATGCTAGAGATATAATGTGGCCCTGGTGTCCCACATGCAGAAGGTAAGTACAAATCAATATGGAAAACTGTGTCTCATGACAAGCCCAACCAGGCTTATATTCATGTGGTCAACGCACATTCCAAGCTGGCCTTCGACGAAGCCGAATGTCGTGGAAATCGCGCTCATTTAGGGCTGTTTCGGACTGGCGTCTTTGACAACCAGTATCAACGACGTGCGTTAACGACTAAGCAATTAGTCCTATAGGAATACAAACCTCTGGTTGCGTATACGTGAACCACAAAGCCCGCATGCAGCTACAGTATGCTTACCTCGATTGCCAGCAATGCACATGCTTTTATGATAACATGTATGTACACACAGAACAGCTGCACACGGGATTAGTAGCTTTGATGCGATGTCCAGAGTCAAACGTCGTTTGTTCTTTTTTTGCCAATGAAATAGGTTTATAATTTTCTAGTACTAGCGCTTCAGAATGCCCCTATTTGTACACATGTAGCGCACTGCTTATTTTGAGCTGCTGGTGTGGCGAACGTATAGCAACTGTCTGCACAGAAACAAAAGGACCCAATGGACACGCTTCGATGAAAACTTGACGAAGTATTCACATTATACAGTTCATATGATCAAACGCAATTCGCGTCTCACAATGTACAAATTCGGTGTTGTCTCCCTGTTCTATACTTTCGTTCTGTTAACGGGTAAGTTACCATTGTTAATAAGATCGAAAGCATAAATCCTTATCCCTGCATTAGCTTATGCACGTAGTATCTGTTTCAGGAATAACGATCATTTACATTTTTCGAGCTGCGCCTCACCACAGCTACAGAAAACTGGTCAACAATTTGGTATGTGGAATATAGTCTGCTTCTTCATGAACCACAGATGTCCGAAAAAGCCCGTCCATCTCATGTGGGGGCTTATTTTCTTTTTCCGAGTCAGGCCCCTGGGGACATCTAGGAACATCATCTTTGACCATCAAAATTAAGTCAACATAAGCAGTTGATCAGTACCCTGCATATTCACGATTCACTGGGTTCGCATTTTCAGCGATGTATAGTCCAGCCACGAACTCATGAGACGACTTTTTTTTAAATTGGCTTGTGCGGATCCAACAATGTTCCGGTTCCACGTATTTCGGAAATGAAAGAAAGAGAAACGCACGTATTTTTTTTAAAACACGCTCTCCACTCGGTGCGTAAATTCCCTTTTGACTCCCAAAACATTTGTGTGCTGAACAACGCTGCTGTTCGCGTAAGCACGCAACAAATTGAGGTCAGCCAGCTGGAACTTGTCATCATCTCCCTCAGCCAATCTCTTTCTTTTGTTTGCGAAAACACGTGTATCTGGAGCATTTTTGAATGCGGCCAAGCAAGCTTTAAAAAAGTCGTCTCATGAGCTGGTGGCTGGACTATACCTAGTTTTGCGTCGTGTCTCGCTTGTTTCGCACTGGTCCTTTTTGGTACAGTACTTTATGTCTGGTGATTATGTGCCATTTGCTAATTGCAGCTAGCCTGTCGAAGATTATCTATAGCTTCGAATTTGTTTTTTTGAGCAGATTTTTGTATCATAAGTCTACATTTTATCGTCAGTTTTGGCCGTTTTAGTTTTTTTGTGATTCATGTTTCTGGTGCGTTTTAGTCAAAAAGTGCAAATTTTACGTCATGTTTCATGTGCAATTTATTCGTCAATCACAGGTTTTATCGATCAGTTATCATTTAGATCATGTAGTTTTGTTCAATATCGATACCTTAATGCCATCATTAACATTTATTCTTGCGCGCAAATGAAGAAGTAAAAGCTATTTTCCTGTATAATAACCTGCATTATTAGCTTTGATGTGGACTTTAGATGCAGAATTATGCTGCCAAAATGACTTTGTTACACGTCCAAAAATCCCAGCTCTGGGCTAAACACACGTTTTTATCTTCGACAGGCTAGCTGCAACTAGCAAATGACACATAATCACCAGACATAAAGTACTGTACCAAAAAGGGCCAGTGCGAAACAAGCGAGACACGACGCAAAACTAGGTACATCGCTGAAAATGCGAACCCAGTGAATCGTGAATATGCAGGGTACTGATCAACTGCTTATATTGACTTAATTTTGATGGTCAAAGATGATGTTTCACCATTTGCTTCGTCACATACTTTTGCTGTTTAAATTACTGTTCAGCGCAAATTACTGTTTTTGGGGACAAATGTATAGTCATACCTATGTTTATGTACTTTGGAATCTAGCAGCCGATCACTGTTTTTGCCGTGGAATTTCACAACTATTACTTGTTCTGCGGTTAGCTGGAAATTAATGCCGTATCCGTCTTCGACTAAAATGCATCAGCAATTCTTGTTTCAGGGTGATTTTGCTTTTGACATTGCATTTACAAGCAAATACACATAAACAAATGACGCACTTTTGGTCTTTTTGTGCTGCCATAATGACTTTGTTACAAATCCAAAAATCCCAGCTCTGGGCTAAACACACGGTTTTATCACGGTAAACAACATATAAATTCAACTCTGCATTTATTTCACCCATTCAGCAGTAAAGCTTCACTTAAAAAAACAAATATTCATTAAAAACAGCCTGCGCCGGCCAGCGCGGGGGAGTGCGGGCCCCGCGCCACCCGCGGGGGCCCCGCGTGTGCTGCGGGTGGGTGCGGGGGACCCGCGGACGCTGCGGGGGGCATATGCCCGTGTGTTATAGAAAGGTCACCCGCACCACCCGCGTGCCCCGCGGGGCACTCGGTTTTCGCGGGCCCCTACCCCCAAACTTACTCGGAGATCTGTACATGCCTCGAGCAGGGCCTCTGAATCCGTTATTCCCTGAGACTTGGTCAAAACTTTTTGCGAACGCGTGCCGCGTCGACAGTCGTCACCGTTGTTGATCTATGCAGATGGGCATGATAACACGTGTCTGGGTTAAAATGTACTCAATTAGTGCGCACTAATCCTTAACAGCGTAACCCAATGTCAAGGCTGGGAACGTCAAGTGAGTGACAAATTGCCGCAGTGTGAATTCTTTCTGTTCGACAAAAACATGGAGCAAATCAGCGCGGCCAAAGAACAAGCCAGAAAGCAACAGGACTTCAACCAAAAGTTGGCGTGATTTTCTTCTAATTTTAAAAACAAAATTGGTTTTCTTGTTTTTAAACCATTAATATCACACAGGCTGCATTTCCTGCCAAAGAAATTGGTAGCCAGTAAAAGGGAGTCAAATTTGGACACCGAGTGGACTTTTGCTGACCTCGCCAACAAATTCAGACACAAAACGGTGGACTTTTTGAAAATCGATATGGATTTCGATGAGTATCAGGTATATGTTCAATAACTGCGAATCAAAAGAAATGCTCTGTAATTTGCGTCTCTTTCACATTGATCAGCGAGAGTTGATAGTGGCGACCACCTGCCTGACTAAGCGCCTGGTGTATGGTACCACCTTCTTAAAAGTTGTCCGCCAAACGATATCGTCTGAATGACCCGTTATCTCGTATCTCGAGCACAGCGACGTTTGCTTTACCCGTTTTTCATTGACGGACCGGGACCGGGCTCATTGCAGCGAGTGTGCGTTTAGTTTTCAATGCGAGCACAACGAGTTAATTTTGTGTTGGCGCCAAACAACGTTAAAGGGGCTCCGCCATATATACGCGACCGAAACCAATCTCAATGAAACTTGGCACCGTAAGTGGGCTTGGTGCAAAACACTCACGGCCAAGAAAATTTTTCCCCATATCAGCTCCCTGTCTGAGCCAGGAGGGCTAAAAGGTAAAAAATTTTGACCCTACCTCAGCACCTTGAAATTAAAATATCGATCTGTTTCGCATATTCTTTGTGTGCAGTTTGTTCAAAAATTTTTTCATAAACGCCTTGGGTCTAATTTAGAACCATATTCACTTTTTGGCACTACCACAGCTCGCGCTATTTTGCCAAAACCACGGAAAATTTCGAAAAAAAATTTTCCGTTGTATTTTCCGGTCACATAGAAAGCACACAGAGTTTTTACATAAAGTAGGCAAGAAAGCCCGTATATCATGCTATTCAGGCGATTAATGACTAATTTTCCACCGCTGATAAGTTTCGACAAAAGCTCGCTCAACTGTGGTGAACCTCAACTTTTTTGCCATTTTCTGTGGATCCCAAGCACACTTCTATCTCATATTTTCCTATTATAGTAACAATGTACCGAGGTGATATATGGCACGCTAGATAGTAAGAATATAATTGTTGTTAATTATGTGCAAATCTAGGTTGGTCCAGCTGCATCCTTGGAGGTACGAGCAATAAATGAGTTTTACACAAAATTCATAATTTTAGCAAATTTTCACTTCCGTCATATTTTTAGCCTATCTACAGTTGGGTAGGAATTGTGGCTTTTGCTGTCCGATAAAGCCCAAACGTTACTGTTGTTTATCGATCAAAATTCAAAGCTATAGCTCTAACGTATCTTGAGAAAAATCTTGTTAATTGAGATCCATGCGTTGGACTTGGAACTACAACCGGGCTTACAACAGGACCAGCGTCTGCGGTGCCTTCACTTAACATGATTTTTCTCAGGATACATTAGAACTAGAATTTTGGATTTTGATCGATAAACAACAACAACGTTGGGGCTTCATCGGACAGCAAAGGCCTCAAATCCGTCACAAATGTAGGTAGGCTAAAAATATGACGGAAGCGAAAATTTGCTAAAATTATGAATTTTGTGTAAAACTCATTTATTGCTTGTACCTCCAAGGATGCAGCTGGACCAACCTAGATTTGCACATAATTAACAACAATTATATTTTTACTATTTAGCGTGCCATATATCACCTCGGTACATTGTTACTAAAATAGGAAAATATGAGATAGAAGTGTGCTTGGGATCCACAGAAAATGGCAAAAAAGTTGAGGTTCACCACAGTTGAGCGAGCTTTTGTCGAAACTTATCAGCGGAGGAAAATTAGTCATTGATCGCCTGAATAGCATGATATACGGGCTTTCTTGCCTACTTTATATAAAAGCTCTGTGTGCTTTCCATGTGACCGGAAAATACAACGGAAAATTTTTTTTCGAAAATTTCCGTGGTTTTGGCAAAATAGCGCGAGCTGTGGTAGTGCCAAAAAAGTGAATATGGTTCTAAATTAGACCCAAGGCGTTTATGAAAACTTTGTGAACAAACTGCACACAAAGAATATGCGAAACAGATCGATATTTTAATTTTAAGGTGCTGAAGTAGGGTCAAAATTTTTTACCTTTTAGCCCTCCTTGCTCAGACAGGGAGCTGATATGGGGAAAAATTTTCTTGGCCGTGAGTGTTTTGGACCAAGCCCACTTACGGTGCCAAGTCTCATTGAGATTGGTTTCGGTCGCATAATGGCGGAGACCCTTTAAAGCAACATAAAGCGTAATATCAGTTGGGCCCACCTTCCCAGCCACCCCGTATGAAACGCCAATCAGCCAGCCACTTCGGTATACACAGGTATTGCCGAGTGTGATTCGCTACCTGGACAGTCACGTCAATTTCACCGTGTGCCAACTTCTATTGGATACACACTTCATGGGATTCTCACGCTTCACGCAGCTGCTGTGTGATCTGGAAGAAGTCGGCTTTCAGGTTAGACTCACTCATCAGGTCAGATATTTGCCAATAAAAAGTGTTGGTGATCTGGTTGGGTCAAATAGTCATGTCATAGTTGTCTTGATGTGCTACTCTAACTACTACATGAACATACAGATGATCGCCAAACAGTCAGTGCCGTGTGCCCCACACGAACTGATTTCACCGAATCGCAAAGTCGGCTCCTGTCAACAGTTCAGCTACATTCATCAGGACTGCCTCCGAGTATACAATTTGGACATTAGCGACATTGTGAGACACAACTTTCAGCGCGATGATTATGACGAATGATCTAGATCAAGACTTACCCGGAATTTTATGCTTGTAGCACCCATAATCAGGTATGTTGGAAAAAGAAACTGGATATGGTATCAATTATGCTAAAAATTGGATAACAGGTTTTACGGATACGGGACGGGAGATCCGAATATTGACATACTGTACATAGTAATTGTTCGATCCGAGATTTCTGGGTCCAAAGAAGTGGGGCTCGCTCAAATTTGGGTCCAAAAGTTAAAAATGCTCAGATTAATTTCTGTAACACAGGTTTTCATACGCGGGGGAATTCGAATATGGGCTCAACTTTTTGGTCAAAGCAGTTCTTGGTAAAAAAAACCTAGGGTTCGGTCAGTCTTGGGTGCAAGGATAAAGATAAAAGTGTTTGAACATAAGAACGGTCTGAAATTTTTTGATCCGGTAACAATAATTGGATGGGTCGCGGAATGTTTGGGTAAAAATCATATTGGTTTCTATCTTTGGATGCAAAAATAATCAATGTGAAATGTGATGCAGTGTGTTTTTGGTTGCCCGTTTCAACCTGTTTTCAAAGAATAGCGGTGAGCCAGGTCATCGTCAGTGCTAATGTACCCGCTTGGGATTCTCGGCCCGGTTTCGAGCTGCTGTGGAGCAAGATTCTAGATTCACTCACCGAAAATCCGCTATATGATCAATTATGTACTTGTCAAGCAAATCCGAGCACTTTTTATCTCTGTGGAACCAAGTTCTTATGCAAAAACTGCTCGGACCAACGAAACTAAGTTCTGTCGGATTCTGTTGGACCCAAATTTTTCGGGCCCTAATTCTTGAACCAAAAACCATATTTCGGAGCAAAACGTAAGATCAATATTCGGATTCCCCACATCGCAAAACCCCTGCAGCTTCATTGATACCATTAATATGCATTTCTGAGCATTCTCCTCAACGCGGTTCATTCGGTAACTTTTGAAACATCAGCATGAGAACACAGGGGCACGCTGCAGAAGTGGAGTATACTTCAGTCCCGGTAAGTGATCATTGATGCTGTGATCGGTATCAGTCTAGCCTTATCTAATGTTATGTTCCTAAAACCTGCTCAAAATACGAAAGATTTGACAGTCACAAATTTCGATGCATCCATTTGGCATCAACGTTTATGTTGTTTTGTTGCATTATGAATTACCACAGTCACTTAATCTGCAATTATTTTTGCACATTTACCCGGCTGTTCTTTCCAACTGTGTTCGATCCTCGTGTGATAATTAATTTTACATTTCAATATTTTATAAAAAATAAGATAAAGAACGTTACAAAAGACCGCATCATTTTCAACAGCAAATCACTGCTGTATAAGGCACGTGAGCGATACGAGACAAAATTGGTTTCCAAGTGGTTTGACATTTTTCTCAAAAATTTAAAACCAATTTTGCCTGATGCAATGGGTTTGAGATAACATAAGAAAACAACGATCAAAAACATCTGTTACATTCAACTGGAAGCACCGCATAGCATATCAAAAGATTTGTACACCAAAATTGCGTACGGACAAAACAGCATTGATAAGAACAATACCTTGCAACAAGCAAGGCTTTGCTGCTTGCATCGCTTGCTTTTTTCACTGCTGTTTTAACCCTACGTGACACCCCGAACTGTACATGGCACGAAACACGATATAATAATAATAATAATTTGAACAGTTTTTCAATGAAAGCGATATAAACTTTGATTAAACTTATACTTAAACATTATTTTAGCCCACAGCAAACGATAAGCATTGCCCAATGCCCAATACTGTTCAGCATAATTCTTGGTGATTTCAACAATAAAAATAATTTTATGAATCCCCGCTTGTCAAAATTTACCAATAATT
>JASAMV010000634.1:0-13916 GCA_030248065.1 Rhynchonema sp. JSB1_4
TTTTACATACCTCAATGGCCAATTCATGCCCATCAACTGCATCTCTTCGCTGATCCAATGGTATTGTGCCGACACCCTTGTGAACACGGCTGGTTTGCGCATGCAGAACATGTGACCCCACGAAATGATGCCAGAGATGTAGTAGCTGGAAAGTGATGGGGCCTCCTCTGACTCGTCGGTACCTGGGGTGCTACATAGCTGGGCCGGAATATCAATAATCATTTTTACCCGATCAGATCTGATCTGGTATGTTTTAGTCACTGTTTGATTGAAGTGTAGTGAGAGATGCACATCACAGTCGCAAATTTTGATCAGCATAAAAGTTGCTTCGTAATTGCCAACCAGAAACGTTTAACGCTGGTCAAAACTAGTGGCACACGAGTAAACCACCAAGTCGTCACTGACAAACTCACACGTTCGCATCCAACGTGCACAAAAGCGGTCCGCCGGAGTCGCCCTCACACGGACCCAGCGCATGCAGTCCCTTGTCGGTCTTGCCGCCGCACATCATCGTTGCCGGGTCAAAGTCCTTGCCCGTCCAAATGCCCTTGCAACGGGCGCGATCCAGCAGCGGCACGCGGCGGTATTCTGAGCTCATTGGATAGGGGGCCTTCGTCGTCTGAAAAAAAAACAAGGCGGTAGTGTGGTATTCAGACATGTGTTCTTAGGTACTGTGCCTTAGTACGGTATGTACGCATGTAGAGATGTTGCTATACCGTTACTATGCAGACAGTTCTGGTGGCATTTCTTCAAAACATGTAAGGGTCAGTTGGGTGTAAAGGTCGGTGGACGGCTAGGTGTGAAAAAGTTCAGGTGTAAGCTCGGCTTGGAACATTGAGCTGAACCAGCAGGCAGACGGGCGTTTCTAAACGAAAGGTCAACTTTGATGGGTTGCTGTGCAAGCGTAAGAGCGTTTGGTTGCAATCAGGTTCATTTTAGCTGGTTGCAAAACATTTTAAAGGAATATTTGTAAGTTACCTGACATTTCGCAAGGCTGTTGAGAAATTGAACATTCATTGACGGCGGTGCCAAAAATTTTGACGTCACTAACTGATCGCAGCACGAAATCAAAACAGCTCCATCCATAAGAGGTTACAAAATTCATAAACTTCGTTTAGAAACACTTGTGCAACCAGCCTAACAAAAACAATATTGCAACCAAACAATTTACACTTGCACGGCAGACTGCCAAAGTTGACCTTTCGTTCAGAAACGCGCGTCTGCTTCTTGTTCAACGTGCAATATTTCAAGCTTACGCCGAGCTTACACTGAACTTTCTCGCACCGAGCTTTCCACCGACCTTTACACCCAACTGACCTTTACACCGTTTCAAAAATGCCACTCCATGTCAGGCGCCGTGACCAAAGTTGCGGCCCGCACATTGGTGCCCGGGGCTTTTCGGGCCCGTCAGACCTTTCAGTCCCGAAAACCGAACCTTCCAGTTTCGAAATTACCACGTGCATGAAAGGCCGGACATGAATTTCGGCGCCGGAACATATCAGGCCTGCACAAAGTGTCGCGCCTTTTGTGAATTCACGCCTCATCCTACAACCTTAACTTGCACCGGGAATTACAGTTTTGGTGCGTTTGTTGAATTCTCATGGTGCGAAGGTGCAGTATGTACTTTGGTCAATGGCTGTAGGTTTAAACTGTGATTGATGAATTCATGTTCGAAACCGTTCATGGCCAGAGAACAGATTCCGGGCGTGTTTGATTGTAGGGTACAGTCCAACCTACTGTACAATTGATCGAGCAGGACCCGCCATTTTCGGTCGCTATAATAAAGCAGAATGTCCACAAAGAGTGTATCTTTCAGATCGAGTACCAAAACAGCGTTGAAAAATATCTACCAGATACAGAGTTGCATTACAAGGAGTGCCACTATAAAGGGGATAGACTGTACTTATAGGTCAAATTTCGGATCTATTTTCACCCACCGTACGGATCATCGCCCCATCCCATCACAAAGCAACTCGGATTGGCGGTCGGAGAGTGCAGTTGCTGATCGAATGTTCTGTCGGCGATACACGCCGGTTGAACCGGAGAATGGGCTCTGAGATAAATTTGTGTGTGCATGTAGAAAAATGCCGAATTATATCACTGCGCTCCGAATAACATTCAGTGGAGAATATATGTAATTCGAAAGTTTTCCCGAAAAATGGCTTGGTACTACTGTGTTCAAATTAGATCGTCAAATCTAGGCGACCACTCAATGTTTATATTTGTTTGTCGCGCTCATCTGAGGCTGCTGGGGTTGACGATATAGGATGTGACGACTTGATTTGATAACAGTACTATCAGCCTCAACAGTACTGGAAAGTTGCACCAACGTATTTTGAGTCCGAGGACGTTCACTAACACCAACAAAACCAGCGAAAAAATGTTGAGTGAATAACTTCTACATGTATGTTGTCACAAATTGGTGCGCTAACTCCACCGCGAAACGCAGACTGAAGAAATTTACGGTTCCTTCGCAAGACCGTGGTCAAAGAGCGTTTGCCGTGTCAAGTCTTATACTACTGCCTGTTTCAATGTGCCTTAGAGTCCGCCGCTTAACAGTCGGTAATCGCTCAGGAATAAACTTCAAGCATCCAAACTCCCCCCCCCCCAAAAAAAAAGAAAAGAAACCGTACACCTACCTATTCGGCCATTGTAGCACAATGAGCGCAATGTCGTTCGCGTAGTCATCCGCGTCGCGCGTGTTGAATGCTGGATGCACGATCACGCGTGACACGCGGTGGCGCATTTCACCTGTGTTAAGAAATTTTAACACGTGAACATACACATGTATACAGTACCGGTTGCAATTGAGTGCCGCGCATGTACATTCAAATGGATGTGCACGTGAGGCACTCAATTGCAGTCGGTACTGTACTAGGGGTGGCTCTAGGATGTACATTATCACTTTGACTTGACGTCAAAATGTCTTTGAACCGCCATGTACATAGTGTGCACCCATCCGTGGCTCCTCAGCCAGTTGCCTATGTCTATCCGACGCACACACCTGGGCATTATTACAGTGGACAAGTCGGCTCTAGTCACTCAGGGGGGGGGTGCCGTGAGTTGGCGAAAGTGATTTGACCACTGTAAAATTAGCATATGTACTTGTGTACTACCCGCTGCCAAAAAAACGGCTGAAAGTTCCTTCACCGAATATGCACCGAACCTTGGACGCGACTCTCCAAATAGTGACCGCCGGTGTAGACGAACAGGCGGTCGTTGCTGAGGGGTAGCCTGAATGAGACGAAGTTGAAAATGGCGCGCGCGTTTAGATGGCGAATGTTTTGAAAACAAGTGAACTTTTGGGACTTAACGCCAAAATAAAGGCTTAGGTCGTCAAACCATGGCGTCAAATCACATGTCTTGTTCGTCGCGTTCATTTGGGGTTAATGTATTATCGCTTGTTTGACGACTTGATTTGACGTCATAATTTGACGACAAAACTATTGCCAAAATAAGGCCTACTGTATGTTGCGTGTCTTTCTGGGTGAAGAAAGGCGAGTGTAAGGGCTACGGTGACCGCCTCGCCGCGCAAACATGGCTGCCTGCCGCACCACCGGACCCTTCATGGCCCGAACCGAAGCTTCAAAGCAATTTGAATGTGGAGCGACAGGAGCGCACTTAAATAGAGCCATGGCTTCCTGAGATTGGCTGCGATTCTGTTGCTGATGGTGATAAGTCATTCGGACTTCAGGGTAACTTAGGAGAAATCGCTGAGCACTAAATTGCCAGTCATTGGATTACTGTATGCTGTGATCCCTCCTTTGTAGCAAACCTATGCTGATGGAGCTCAGAAGTGAAAAAAGGACTACGAATTCTGAATATTCTTTTCTGATCGAAGTAGCCAAATTACTCGTGAAGCCCCAATATAATTGCAGTGCAGTGGCGTGGCAGCACTGAGTTGTGATGGTTTTGGCCTGCTTTTGCAGACGGGCTGGCTGCCCAGACCTCATCAGTGTGCCGAACACCACTAGTATTCCCCGACTTTTCGTGCACGGAAGTTCAGGCCCGACCTTCTCAGGCCCAGTTTTTCAGGCCCGGCCGACCCAGGCTTTAGGTATGTACCAGCCGGGCCTGAATCGGCCGGGCCTGAACTTGTGCCAAGGGACTGTACCGTCGCACAATACTGACCGAGTGACAGCGCACCAAAACGCCACTTTCAGCGCAGCTTCAGTCATTTTTGCGACTGACCTGACCAGTTTTCCGTTACGATAATATGACTCGAACACACAATGCGCGGCCGTCACGACCACGGTATCGTGGATCAGCGTACCGCCACAAACGTGCTGGATTTTGCCATCCTCAACTTTTCTGGAAAAGAGAAAGAAAAAAATGGTAAAAATGTAAACTTCCGAGAGCCATGTAGACAGTTGTTGATACCACAGCAGTGCCGTGGTACCAGCAATGACACCACTATGATTGTGTGCAAGCTGCGAAATTTTGCCAGATTTCACCGACTAACATAAGGAAGTGTTTTGCGTCTCACTTCAGTTCAGTTTTCGTGTCAGTCATGCTGGCTAATCTATGCTTGTGACGCACTTTTGGTGCAGACATGCTGGCCAAATCTGGGCTTGCGGCGCACTTTGGTTCAGTTTTGATGTCAAACAACTTACCGGATGCTGGCCATCCACGGAAACTCGTGTCTGCCCACGGGTTGGCCATCGGCGACGTAGTTAACGACGGCCACTCCGTTGCGTTCCTGGTTAAGCGGGAAGTTGGAATTCCCAGGCGCCTTTCAGAGTGTTTTTTTGACAGCAGGTGGCAGGCTTACAGCCCGCCTGGGACCAGGGTTGGGTTAAAAAATTTCATTATCGAACTTTTTAACTTTTTTGAAGATAAAATTTTTTTGAGCTTATTTTTTTATTCAAGGACCACAAAAATATTGGTTGTCAGTGGGAAAATATAAGCCCAATCTACTTGATAAATATGTTTGATTACATTTGAGAAGATGGGAACCGACTTGTGCGTTAGCGAACGGACGAGGTGATATTATTTGCGGTGACAAGATCGCAAACGTGTATGCGGGTGTGTACACTGAGAATACTCTTTGGAGAAACTTTTCAAACGCGTTGCCTGAATCGCAAATCGCTTTATGCGTGTATCAGCTGCAGTGAGTGGTCACGTGACTGGCAGGCACTGAACACAGGAGTCCAACGGAGTGAATTGCGAAATGCTACGAAACTCAGCTGGCTGCTCCAGTTGTGTGCGCTTTACGGATCAGGCAACGCGCTTGAAAAGTTTCTCCCAAAAGTATTGTCGGACTGCACATACATACTTAGAGAACAAAAATTCAGTGTACTGACGCGCGTTGTGGATTACTGCTGTTTCCACCAAAACGTCTGATATCGCGGCGGCTGCTACTTGGACCTGCATGTGTTACAGCAGACAAGCGACCAAGGCATTGAAGATCGTTCGGTTTGGGATAGTTATTGGTCGCACAATGACCATATAAGAATTCATCAAATCTATCCTGATTTTCACGTTCAGTCACTCTTAACCACTGTGCTATTTGTGATTCTCACAAAACATTTTCACCTGAAAGTAATCCAGCAGATCAACCACGTTGCCGCAGGTCTGAAACATTCTCTTTACTACATGCTTTGTGTGCGATTGTGCAACGCAACGTCATTGCCCCGTCACTTTCCCTCTTTACGATTCAGGAAAAAAATTGACCAATTCTTATAAAGTCATTGTACAACCAATAGCTGCCAAACCCCGATTGACCAGTCACATGCAGGTTATAGATTGTGGTGCATCCGTGCGTACGTATATCGCAGCGGTGACACAATTGGGCATCGCCAGTGCGCGTATTCGTTAGAAAAAAAACAATTTAAATGCACCTGCTTTGGTTTGGCCAGCGTTCTTGGAAGCTCTAGAAGTCTTCATATTCAGAATCCATCACCATGCAAGTGCGAGGGACCTTGCTGCAGAAGGCCTTCACAAAAAAATTCAATGAAAACCTGGAGGCAATACCGTTCTTACCTTTCTAAATGGCAGTTTCTGCGTTCCGCATTGGCTGAATTTGGCGGATGTGATGCTGAGATGCAGTAGATAAAGCAGGCAAGACAGGGAGAAAGCTTTTAGCTTCATGTTTGTGTTCAGTTACATTATTCTGAAAAGAAAAAAATTAAACTGTCTCGTCACTTACATACATGCGTAATTCACTCTGACCAAAACCGGTAAAATCACACAATTTCATGGGAAGGGAAGAAAGCAATAAAGTTTACGGTACTTTATAAATGAGCATTGTACGTCACAAGTTCCCAAAAACTGCCTATAATGTAGCTGCTCCGAAATGCTACATACTGTCATCACTTTAAATGCAGTCGCACGCATGTTAACGGCAAACCTGGAGAGCATATTAAAACAAATATACATACTAAGTGCAATGGTGTGTGTTTTAAGACTTGCGTGACATCACGAGATGGGCTTGCGGAGCAGTTAGGACGTGTTTGAAACAAAATTTATGAATGGTCGTGCGGGTACTGGACTAATGCGTGATTTGAAAACAGTCAAAACAGGCAGAAAATTGCTGCACAAAACCATCAACCAATGAAATGTCCTTCACCGTGCACTGTAAGCCTGTTACACTAGTTTGGCTGCTCCACAGGTCAGAGTAAACGATGAAAAGTGATTTTTGCTTGACACTCATTTGGGCCGAAGATCTCTGGTGCGGTATTGTCCCATTTCACGTATAGGTACAATATACCAAATATTCCACTTCCAATCGTAGCCTAAATAATTTCTCAAATTTGTCGACCGAACTTACTCCAATTGTGACGAAAACCATGGCATCATTAGACTAAAACGCGTGTGAACACACGCTCATGCGCGCGTGTTTGTATTTTGTGAATGAAGGACGCTTCCAGGTGAACATATCAAGTATAATACTACGTACTACAAACTCGGCGTTTCTATATGCCTTGATAGTGGGCATGCCACAAATACATACAAACAAACGTTGTGTAATCGTTTCAGTCTTTACTCTTCATCTGTTCTGATCTGTTCTGTCACCATATCTCAGCGCTTTGAATTCTTTTGAAACATTAACCAACTTGTTTAACATATGTATGTATATAATGACAGTTACATGTGTAGTTCAAGGCGGCTATTGTCCTGTTTTGGGTGCTTTTCGAGCATTTTGGCAACACTCTGTAACCGAGCCCGACACTGCGAAACCATTGACGTTCAAATTTATCGCTGATTTCGTTTCAACTGATTAACCAACAACGATGTGTGCACACAAGATCTCAACGTTTGTTAGACAACAGCCCCGAAGCTTAAAAAAGTTTCAGTAATCAACGTTAGGTATTTAGTGCGGGATTTATACGCCTATCTATCACACTCACACCTGGGGCGACCATTTTTTTGCCAGAAACAAAGTAATAAAGAAATCTGGTCGATCACTTGCATAAATTAAATTAGAAGCACGCTTTTCGTAAACTGGCGGGAATAAAATGAGGACAAAAGCACAACAGCGTTCTCAAATTTCAACAACAACTTTGCCAAATCATCAACAAAGGGATGTTTTCGACCACATCCGTCCAAACAATGGAATCAACCGCCAAACGCTTCAAAGACTAACGAGAGCTACGATATAGGAATGTAGTAATGGCAGTAGTGCATACATAGCGCAGGGCCGATCAGTTGATGAGGATGTGCATAGTCGACGGCTAATATTACAGTTGTCAACTAAAGTGGTCAAATCACTTCGGCAACACACAGCGGCCCCGACAGTGTGTGTGCGAAAAAAGTTTTTTTTTCGACCATAACCGGAAAATCGGTCCTGAACAAGTACACAGTTGCAATCAATTTTGAGTTGTTTTCAAAGTTCCCAATCTGTGCTCCCAATAAACATTTCACCTTTAGCCAATAACGTGCTCTTAAACTAGAGTATTTACAGTACCAGCCGCAACTCTGGGTGAATTCTGCCTTTACGCGTGCAGCACGCGTGCGTACGCATGTACGCCTGCACACACCGAATGCACCACATGCACCGCGTGCACAGTGCTGGAAAGGTCAAATGAGTGCACGCGGCCATCACTGCGCGTGCACCGCTTGGTGGTTATACATTGTGCCCGCAGGCGTCAAACGCGTGCATGCGTACGCACGCGTGCCGCACGCGTACATGCAGAATTCACCCAAAGTTGCAGCTGGTACTGTACGTATGTGAAATTCTCCTCTTTTTGCCTTGTTACGTCACGGCTACGCTTTAAAAACGGTTATGCGGCGCACTAGCAGCGAGCAGGCAAGGACAAATCAATTTCCTACAAACAAAAAACCTAATGGGGTGTTTAGTGCCAAACGCGTTTATTATATAATGTGCATGACAGCCATTATTAGTAACCAGCAACAACTGCCATGAGCTCATAATAAAAAAAGTATACAATTTTTATGTTAAGTGGGGAAAAGTATAAAACGCATGTGATCGGTACTGATGTGTATTGAATTTGTCACTGATTTTTTTTTGAATTTTTGCCCTTATTAAACCCTCTTATTCACCGTGATACCAACAAGAAGATTTGCTTGCAGACTCAAAATCATTGATATAATTAAAGTAGAATCACATTCTAATCTTCGTTTTCTTCCTTGCTCGTTGTTCTGAAATGAAGTTACAGATAATGGTCAAATTTTAATCTTGAGACGGCTTTGTCTTCACGCTAGGAGATGTAAATTGTGAATCCGTGAAGCGTACGCAGCATGCGCAGCCAGCGCCGAGTTTAGTTTACTGACACATTCATACGTGGCTGCTGATTTGGGAAATGTTACACGTTGAAGAATACAACGTGGTGCAGGAGGATTTTCTCTTTCTATTCGTTTTGCCAAGCACACCACCTCCGAACTCGGGCTCGTGTTGACGTATTTTAGTTTGCCTTCACATACCTGGTGTGTTGCGCGAGTCGATGCAGATTGTGCATGACGATCAGTGCACCGCACAACAACGCGGCCGCTACGAGAATACCGACCAGGCAGATCACAACGATTGAAACGACACTCAGACCGGGATTATTGGTGGGTGATGCTGGAGAGTTATAGTTGAATTTCGTGGTGTAGATGACGCATGCGAAATTTCAAGTTTCGAGATCTGTTTGCTGACACGCAACGCGCAGTGCTCGAACGGTATCCCGATCCCGATCCCGGAATCCCGATACCGATCCGGCATTCATATCGCCAGCTCTATCGTGATCATAGAGCTGCTAAAAGTGGAGTGTATCACTTTGAATGGTTCAACAATCATTATCACAAATGCAGTGAGAAATAAAAATGGACACTTTTGTGTAAATCATCTGCAAGGTGGCCAATATTGTGCCAAAAACTGCCATCCCGATTCCGATCCCGATAGTCAACCCCGATCAAGATCAGGAAAATTCCAATCCCGTTATGAAATCCCGATCGCGATCCCGAACAAGCGATCTCGTTGGAGCACTGCTAACGGGGCATGCTACGCAAGGTTGAAGAAATACTTATCGAAGGACGCCTCGAACTGCACGTCCTATTGTATGTACATATGTATCAATGCACCCATGCTTGCCTCGGGAGCAATTTTTCCAAAATAAGCCCCAGTGTGGACCCAATGAAGTGCAGTCCCACCTTCACTTGGCAAACAGAACTACTGGAACCGGTCATTTTGTTTACCGTGAAGAATATTCACTGTGTAGACCACCCACACTGATCTCTTGAAAGTGGAGCGATCCTGTTGAGGTTCACCATGCGGAGCTTTGACTGTATAGTCCAAACACGAGCTCATGAGATGACTTTTTCAAAGCTTGCGTGGCCAGATTCAAAAAATGCTCCGGTTACACGTGTTTCGCAAACAAAAGAAAGAGATTGGGCCGAGAGACATGATGACAAGTTCCAGCTGGCTGACCTCAATTTGTGCTTACGCGAACAGCAACGTCGTTCAACACGCAAATGTTTTTGGAGTCAAAAGGGAATTTACGCACCGAGGTGGAGAGCATGTTTTTAAAAAATACGTGCGTTTCTCTTTCTTTTATTCTCGAAATACGTGGAACCGGAACATTATTATTGGATCTGCACAAGTCAACTTCAGAAAAAGTCGTCTCACGAGCTCGTGGTTGGATGTTTACAGTCTATTCCTATTCCTACCTCTGGTGTACAGTCTGTTTTGACCAAAAAATCATCAACTAACCACAATCATGAACATTGCACTTTTTTGTCTCGCGTGTGGCATTCGCGCACGCTTCATATGCAGTCGTATCCTTAAGTGTCCCATTACGGGTTTGTATGCCCCAGTCACATGTTGTAGAACAGTCACTCCACGTGGTCCAATTGTATGTACAGTTGATCAACGGTGATGTTTCATTCGTAGTTTGTTGGCAACGACACAAAACAGCAATTGTTGAGAACAGAAACAGGACGGCGCTCGGGGCCAGCATGACTTGTTCCCGGGGATGTTGCAAAGTTGGATAGATAAATCAGAACAGTAGAAAGTATATGGGTGAACTCATACATATGGTTTCTCATATTAAAAACTGGAAGATATGGTAACAGAAGAAAACATGGCACAAGCATCCACAGCCTTTCAGACTTCAAAAGGAGGGGCAATAGGATACCGCGGCCAGACTTATTCTTCAATAGTCTTCTTCACAACCCCGTTCCACCTGTTCGTTTCCATGGCCATTCCGTGCCAACATTGAACTGCTGGGTGCTAAATGGTACGTTTAGTTATGTTTGAGGAATGAGACACGAAAATCGCGTTCTCAATCAACATCCTGTTTTTCCAGTCCTATTTCCAACTCCATATCCTGCGCTCCCGACCAAAAATACTCGGTGCGCAATCGCCACGTGTCATGGTGATGCTTCATGCTTTGGTGAGATATTGGTCGCACAATGACCATACAAGAATTCATCAAATCAATCTTGATTTTCACGTTCAGTCACTCTTAACCACTGTGCTATTTGTGTTTTTGACAAAACATTTTCATGTGAGCGGAGCACCCACGTTGTTGGGGGTCCGAAACATTTTGCTTATTGCATGCTTTGTGTGTGATCGCGTAATGCAACGTCACTGCCCCGTCACATATTCCTGCTTTACGATTCAGGAAAAAAAGTTGACCAATTCTTATAAAGTCATTGTGCGACCAATACGGAAAACGATCCATTGGCGTTTGTGTTCCTTTAAGAAACACCTTACCATGAGCATACCCGTTCTTTCCGTAGATACATACGTTCGGTCGAGTTCCGTTTCAAGTGCGTGCTGTTGGTCGATTCTCTGGGACGCGAATGTGGACAACTGTGCCGGTTCGTTACGTTCGAGTGGTGTTTTTGGATTGTGTTGTTTTGAGTATTTTATTATCCCAAATTATGCATCAATGGCAATGACTCTTCCCTTTCTTTGCAGGCCTCTGACGACCCCCAACGTCACTGGGACGTGCGACCGAGGGGCGAGGAGGGGTGTAACGTGGAAACGGGATGGAAACGCGGCTCAACCGCTGAAACGCATTGACGTTCCCCCGGTTCCAGGTTGCGCCCGTTTTTGCTCTCTTCCGCGACGGCGGCCATCAAAACAACTGATTTGTGCGACGCTGATTTGGTAAGAGAAAGCATGTTCCGATGTTGTCTGCGTGTGAAAAGCTTCTCACGTGGATGTGCATGGTGTGTTTGCATCTCAGACAGAACCTCGTCCCATGCATTCCCATGTGCTTTTGTTCGGTATTGTGCGACGGTTCAGTCCCGGGGCACAGGTTCAGGCAGGCCATTCAGGCCCGGCCGATTCAGGCCCGGCTGGAGCCCAAGCCTAAGCCTATAAATGGGTCAAATATTCTGGGCCTGAATCGGCCTGAAAAACTGAGCCTGAACTTCCGGGCCTGAAAAATCAAGGAATATTTGTTCAGTCTTGATTCTTTCTGCGTCTGTCCATCATGTTGCTTGTTGTCGCGTTCAAACCGGTGAAAATGAGTTTGCCTTTTTCTGCTTCAATTAACTTCACTGGTTCACTTGCAGGCACACTGTCGCATGCATTATTGGTTACGTCCGGCGCCTGCTGGCGTCAGAGCAGCTTCAGGTCTCCAATTTGGTCTGGTCGGTGATGTGTAAACTCTGAACTGCCACACCAAACCTACATATGCGCCCGGAAGGACTCGAACATCCGATCTCTCAGCCACCAGGCCTGGACAGCCAGTTGCTCTACCGACTGCGCTACGGGAACGCGGTCTGGCGGCGGCTCAAAGTTGCACTTATACCATACCCATGCAAGCGTGCAAACACACACTTTCAATCTACAGACGTTTGGATATCTCCAACAGTGTGGAATCCACCACTCAGTGCCAGGGTTGGGTTAAAAAAAGTAAAAATTTTTTTGTAAAAAAAATTTTTTTTAGAAAAAAAAGTTCGCCACTTTTTCGGTTTTTAAAAATTAGAAAAGTAAGTTCACTTTTTTATTATTTCACAACTTTTTTTTATTATTTTCCCCCTTTTTGTGGTGAAAATGCATGTTTTTATGCATATTTCTGCTTGTTTTTTCTCAAAAAATCGCCTGCGGCGCTTGTATTTCGCATCGGTACAATGTCATTACAACGTTAGATAGTCCGTGGCTGTACTAAACAACCTAAGCAGCCGTCATTATGTGCGCATTCAGTTGTTCCAGGAAGTCAAATCTGCTTGAAGTCCAAAATTATCGTTCCAATACCGCGGGTTATGCAGTTGTTTTCAGGTAACTTTGCTTTAAAAATGTGCCAATCATTTACCTTGCCCGTGACTTCTCCTTCCCTTCACTTTTTATACTACAATCTATAGATGTTGGTACATATGGTGGACAGGCTATCCCCAGCGCGAATTGTCATGTTATCTCGCTCATTGTAAAAAATATAACCTCGCTACTGCCCGTTTGTGAACACAACTGGTCGGTGTCAACTATTCCTATATTCTCAAGTGCAATCAAATAAACTTACAAAAATTTTCGACAATTTTTCACGTTGAGAACCGCCACACCACCAACCACACACACAACAAATTTTTGTGGTTCCGGAATAAAAAGTAAATCTTAAAAAAAAATTTAAAAAAACAAAAAAAGGAAAAAAAAAAAGCTCGACAAAAAAAAAATTTTCAAAACCAACCCCGGGCAGGCGCGCCGGGCCGCAGGGAATGCCAGAGCTGTGGCACCCGGGTTCTGCAGGTCCACAAAAGTATCCTTATCAGCCAGCTCGGGCAGCGGTGGTGGGGGGTCATGAATATTAGTTTACTCTGCACCTCGCCTGGACACGTGTGGAACTATAAAGAAAAACAAAAAAAAAAAAAAAAAAAAACTGATTACCTTGGCCCGCCGGCCCCGGCCCTACTCAACAAAAAAAACAAAAAAAAAAAAAACCAAAAAAACCCCCCACCACACCACCCCACACACCCCCCCCAAAAACAACAAACCCGCCCCCCGTGTCATAAAACCATATTTATTTATCTGACATACTTTTAATTTTAATCCATATCGGCAGATGTTTCAATGGCACACTACACTATTTCTTTATCGCTTGTCTGTATTGAACAATGGACACTGTTGATTTTATCGGTGAAATTAGCCTTTTATTGCGCAATTCAGCTGTCATACAAGAATACTGATAGAAAATACTTTGTATTTCATCGGATGCCATGTGGCGGGTATGTACAGTACCGGGTGCAATTCTAGGCTGAAAGTTGAAGTCGCGTGCACGCGCGTGCGAAACAATGCAAAGTATAGGCAAATGTCGAAGTTTTGCGCGTGCGCTGCCTATGTTTTATCAGTAGGAAGTCGCCTGCACTGTCGTGCACGCGGCGACTAAAACTTTCAGAGGGGGTTTGGGCTTTGTGGGCTCCAAATGTGCAGATCTGAGCTCAGTCCAGCACCAGGCTAGACTGGGTGGGCCCGGCCACCATGCCGGGGGTAACACCACACTCCGATGATGCGACGCAGCCGTTTAATAGTC
>JASAMV010000635.1:0-27592 GCA_030248065.1 Rhynchonema sp. JSB1_4
AAAACGAGCTTGGTACCTGACAAACGCAGAAGTACCAGAGCACGAAACAGAATGCGTGTGTTCGTGTCACCTGCAGCCGACCGCAGCAGGGCTTGGCCATGCCTGATACGTTCACTTTACGTCTGAATCAGGAAGATCACGTAAAGCTCATTGATTCAGTTTGGTCTGAAACAGCCAACTTTGAATGAGGTCAAGTTCGAGCGTTTTGGCACAATCTGACACAATGCTTTGGGGGCGAATTTTTTCAAGTTGCCTGAAACGTGAAGCGCCAGAAAGTCCGCCATTGTGCCAATGTTCAGTAATGAACGGAGTTTCGCACTATTTTACGATCTAGGTATAGCGTATTTGCAAAAAAATTCCGATTATAATTCCGATTCCGAAAAAAGTGCGATTCCGATTTACATCGCGCACACTCTGCGCGTATAATAATGCATACATATACATGCATGGCGAGGCAACGCTTAAAAGTCGTCTTCTGCAGGTGTTCATTGCATTGCAAGCTTGAAGCAATTCAAACTGTCATTGACCGAAATGTCACTTCAACTCACTCCACAATATGATATGTAAATGGTGCACCCGAACAAATCACTAAAATAAGATAGATCCACCACGTAACACAAGCACAGTGGGGCGATCAAAAAGAGTTCCACTTACCCAGCGGGTGTCCAATAAATCGCAGTTAAAAAAGTCGACAAGGACTTAAACCGATTTTTGATCTGCTCAACATGTACCTATCAGCTAATCCAAGGATAATGCGCAGCAAAGCTCACCACGGTTGACTTGAACTGTACTGTGTACACATTTACATACATCACAACAGTTCTGCGCCGTGTTTGCCAGCACAACCTGCGTGACAGAACAACGACGGAACATAAGGTACAACAGCAATCAACCTGTGATGCGGCGGTAACCTTGACGCTGCGTAAATGTACATGCATATTTTACATATGCTGCTCGTCGTAAAACACACGTTTTATTCATATTTGCAAAAACTGGACCACAGCATGCTGCTGCTGTGTAACCAACGAGAATTTTTTTTGGCATGCACGGCCAGGGTTAAAAAAAATTTTTTATTAACGAGCTTTTTTTAAAAAAAAAAAATTTTTTTGATTTTTTTTGACGAAAATTTTTTTTATTAGAAAAAGTGTTGCAAACGACGTTTCAGGATAAATGAAATCGATGCAACATATTTTTCAAAAATTGAAAAATTTTCGCCTGAGACCCAACTTGTGTGGTGACACCCGGTAGCATTGTGCAGATTCTATGGAATCCTACCAGTCTGAGGTTGATGTTCACTAACGATGTACTCTAATGTACGGTATCATGCCGTACAATGTATTTTAATGCATCTAATGCCGTATATCTGATATACGACCATCAAAATATCGATTACAGCCCAAATCTTGCGTGTCCGATCGACTTTGCGCACCCGGTTTTGCACGAGACCTATGTATATATACATGTGTAGTAGCATGCAGTGGTATTGGTCGCACAATGACTTTATAAGAATTGGTCAAATTTTTTTCCTGAATCGCAAAGCAGGCTAGTGACGGGGTGGTGACGTTGCGTTGCGCGATCACACGCAAAACACGTAGTAAAGAGAATGTTCAGACCTGCGGCAACGTGGTTGATCTGCTAGATTATTTTTAGCTGAAAATGTTTTGTGAGAATCACAAATAGCGCAGTAGTTAAGAGTGACTGAACGTGAAAATCAGGATTGATTTTGATGAATTCTTATATTGTCATTGTGCGACCAATACATTATCGGTGCCACATCACTATAAAAGACCATCCCCGCGCATCCCTGTACGGATTTGGGGACAATACAGGGCGCCGCAGGCGCGATTTTGGAAAAATTGTCCCGTCCACAGAAAAAAAGTGCCAATTTTTTGCCTCGAAAAAGGCCATTTTTGGACATTTCAGCCCATTTTGGGCAACATTTTTTATTAAAAAAAAGCAAAATCTGAGTTTCAAAAAAAATTTTTTTTAAATTTTTTTCGTTAACCACTTTTTTTTTGAAACAACCCTGTGCACGGCTGACCTGTTTGTATGGCAGCACCAACACCATTAGAAATGTGACGAGATCAGACTTTTTGATGCATAAAAATCATCATCGCAGTACCTGTGTCCATTTTGCACATGCTCAACCACAAAAAAACCACATTTCATATCACATATCAATGCACAACTTTATGTTCCGAGAATACATAATGCTAAGGAAAAAACACAAATGTTATGCGCTAAAAAACGGAAACATGCTTTAACCGTCCTATCCGCAGAGTCATACCTAAGAGTTCCGGTTTTGAAGCCTACGGGGAGACGATAATGCAAGTGCAGCTTTATGGTTTCATTGATTTGAGAGACGGATCATGAGGAACTTCGACACAAACATTTACTTCTGTGAGTACTTTTTTCTCATTGAGAGTTCAGTCAAATCTTGAGAGCGGTAGGGCTTCAGGTGAGCGTGATTCATAAACTTCCCAGCCACCTCTCAGCAAAGCTGAACAAGTTTAAGACCTCCCTGACGCAATCCCGGTACACCATGGTCTGTCTGACTGTGTGATTGAGAAGCAAACGTACATAATTAAACGGATCGTGCTAACATAAGAAGTGATTGTTGTCAATTTCGTGGGAATTTTTTGGGCGGTTGTCAAGGGTAACATTGCAGCTCTGACGCACTTCATTTCGTCTAAATTACGAGGTTTTTGTTGAGCAGACTGGGAAAACGTGTATGGACGAAGAAAGACGCCCACACCTGTTTCGGTTTGGGATTGCCACCAGAACGTTACTTCCTAGTGTGCTGCTCAGGTGTTATCCAAGGGTACTCTGACGTTTGCACGGTATTGTTCAATCCTCTGGAGCAAATTGTAAGATGCTTGACACTACTCGTTTTGCAAAAATATGTGAGAGATCCATTTATACTTGGGAATAATGCTTACATTCATTTGGTGTGTCAAAGACAAATACACTGCAGTCAGCCGAAAAAAATCCCAAAAACTAAGCAACAGGAATGAAATTTTTATTTTGGAGTAAACCTATGCCTAAAAAAGCCAAACAGCACGTACCAGGGTAAGGAAGGAAACTTGACTGGATGGATTAACAGTGTTTTTTGAGTGGAGCAGTTTGGAGGGAAAATAAATTTTATGCTTTGCATGCCACACAGAGTATAACCATACCATTGACCTGCCAAGGGGATTGGCCTCTGTTTCCGCAAGCAAAAAGTTTTCAGTGATGTTCTGTTTCAATGAGATTTCAATGAGAGCACAGTGATACACGCTCACCTGGCAGATGTATGGCGGCTCAACTAACATAAAGATCGGGCCTCCAACACAAAGGCCACAGCATAAAGTCGCGGACCGCCCGTGAAAGTGAAAAATTTCTTTGACTTTGTTGACTTTATCTTGATGTGATGTTTGCGTAATATATAATAAATCGAAAATCTCTATTCATAAGATCGATAATATGAAAATTTGTCTGATCTGCAATCTGCACACTGCCGCGCACAGTGGGTAGTATATGGTGTCAGGGTTTGCTATGATCAGCGCTTCCTACGTGGTCCGCAAAGCTGAATCAACAGTGGTGGGATACGGGGTTCTCAATAGGCAAAAAAACCTAATCGAAACATTCCCTGCAGCCGATCACGTGACATCAAAGGTTTGCGCAACCGCGCTGTTTTATGCGAACACAACAAGCGAAATAGGCCGATTGAAGAAACAAACAAGGGCGAAACTGGCAGTCTCAACGACACACATTAAAGGCCAAGCAAACCATTTTCCGAAAAATGTCGGACAAAATAATAAATTGAAACTAGCCGCAACGGACTTAATGTCTTTGTACCACCATGCGCATTTATTCGCATTTAGGCGGCTGCTGTGTGCGTGCGCTGCGTTGTCTCACAGACACAACTGAAAATTCGACACTGTTCTTGCTTGCGAGCGCCGCTCAAAAAGTTCTTTTTTCGTTCAAATAATCTTTTCCATTTGATTATTCTACGAAAATTTCCAGTTTGACACCGGGAACCGAAACTGAGCCTGACTGTACATAAACGTGAACGGAAACCTGATGATGCAAACCGAGGGGCGGGCGCCATGGTGGTGCCCAGTGTCTGGGCTGGTCAATGACGCATGCGTCTGTTGCGATAAACGCAAAATACTAGTTCCCAGCGTATAAGCAGGGTGAGAAACGATGTGGTGGAGTTCAGCACACACACAGTTGTACATATGAGCGGCAGTAATGCCCACAGTTAGTCAGATTGTATATCAGTTGGACGTGGTCATGTGCTTGTTAAGAAAAAGTTGTCAGCTCCGAAGTTCGCATGAACTGATTTGGACATAAAGTTCACTAATTTGGACATTTTGCAGCCGCGAACAACTAAGCAGCTCTTGGTTTTTGAAAAGGAAAGTGCTAAAAACAAAATAAAGTGAAGCAGTATATTGTGGCGACCTATGACTCTGACAAAATCACAACGGGTCAAGACGGGCATGTTGACATTAGAATGGATTATGTTGCACTTGAACCGGCGCCCAATTGAAAAATGTCGGTGTGATTCTCAAAGTGCCGCTTGTGGCTTTGACACAGACAAAACACGCCGCATCAAACAAACTGCTGCAATCCCTAAGCCACAACTTTGGAATGAGAGATGGATTAACACTACTTCAGACTTGGCATAAACAAACATCATCTTGACAGCGGCTTGTACTCCACGTAGAATTGCGATGCCGTAATATGGTGCATGAAGTGCTGTTGGTGCGAGTGCCGCTGCTGCCTGAAACAGATCCTTACCCATCTCCCCGATTGTTCGGTTCTGGTAAAAATGTCACCGTTTTATCCCTGAAGCCAAGAAATTGTGTCGACTTCACACACGTCCAGTGTTACACTTTCCCGCTTTAACTTTGACGACTTGGATAGGGCACAACATGGCAGTCTGATAATGCTGATAACGTTAGTGGCGGTGATACCGATAGTTGGTTGAATCAACGTACGCACTCAGATGGGAGGGTAGCGGGTATACAGTCACGCATTGATGCAGTTAGCGCAGGTTGGTTTTCTCTCTTTGCCATGTTGTGTGTATGAAACAGCTGAATGGCACAAAATAGCGATGATGGCAAGTCTTGGGGCATACGATGGTTCGGCGAGCCAACGGTTTCGTTGCAGAACGGAAGTCTCAAAATTGCTGTCTGCAAAGAGGTCGCAATCGGGCCGGGCCGGGCAAATTTTTCACCAAGAAATAGGTTCAGGTTCAGAGAAAAATAGCAAAAATTATGACAAAAATCGGGTAAAAATCTGACGCAAAAAATTCGGGCCGGACCGGACCGGCCAAAACCGGCGCGATTGCGACCTCTGGTACTTTGTTCCTGGGGCGTAGGCAGGGTTGAAAAAAAAATTTTTTAATAACGAGCTTTTTTAAAAAAATTATTTTTTGATTTTTTTGACGAAAATTTTTTTATTAGAAAAAGTGTTGCAAACGACGTTTCAGGATAAATGAAATCGATGCAACATATTTGTCAAAAATTGAAAAATTTTCGCCTGAGACCCAACTTGTGTGGTGACACCCGGTAGTATTGTGCAGATTCTATGGTCTCCTACCAGTCTGAGGTTGATGTTGACTAACGATGTTACTCTAATGTATTGTAGCATGCCGTACAACGTATTTTAATGCATCTAATGCCGGATATATGATATACGACAATCAAAACATCGATTACAGCACAAATCTTGCGTGTCAGATCGATTTTGCGCGCCCGGTTTTGCACCAGACCTGCAAAACATGTGTATATATGTACAGTACATGTGTGGTAGCATGCAGTAGTATTTTCAAAAGCCAACTTTTGAAACATCAGCGCACACTTGTGGCATTTTTAACACTGTTAAAGACAAGCCGCCACGCCCACATATCCAATCGTAACCAACACAAAACCATTTCCAGCACAAACTCAGTTTGAGCCGGGCACGTGTGCCAATATTTGAAACACGCCACCGCACGCCCACGTACACAGTCTGATGCAAGCCGATCATTTCTGACCCAAACTGAATTTGACCCAAAAAGTTTCTATTTGCCATTTTTGAAACATCTGCTGGCACGCGTGTCAATATTTGAAACATCTCAAAGCTTGCCACCGCACGCTCACGTACACAGTCTGATGCAAGCCGATCGACCCAAACTGAATTTGACCCAAAAATGATTCGATTCGTCTTTTTCTGAAACATCTGCTGACACGCTGTATCAATTTTTGAAACATCAGTCCGCAGACAGAGGACACCTACGCCAGTTTTTAGGCCTAAAATTAAAAATCATCTGTTTTTCAACGTTTTGAAAAATTCTTGTGGGGTCAGATTTTGCCAGAAAAAACCATAGATCGGCACAGGCCTGCATTGTAGAATTAACGTGGTGCATGACGATTTTTCTCTTTCTATTCGTTTTGTAAGCACACCAACTCCGAAATCGGGCTCGTGTTGGCGTAGTTTGCTTTTACATAATGTACATATCTGGGAAAAACAATTTGCTTTATCTTCGACTCACTCCGGGTGTAGCGGGCCCAACCGCGCTCGGCCCAACACCTAAAAACTGTCGCCATTTCTGGCGTACTTGTGCCGACAACAGGGTCACGGCGTAAGGATTCTGACACAAAAAAATTGTGGATTCAACACCATACAAGCTCTTTAGGAAATCGCGATCAAAATATGGGTAAACGGCGATCCAAGCCAGAAACGTAGCTGCGATAACAATCAAGGGCAGGCCCAGTATGAAGCCGAGTAGTGTAAATCGCCACTGTACACCTTGCACGGAGCCCGGGTGCTTAATCTGAAAACCAGAGAGCAATGAGTAAACATTCCGTAATAGGGTGCCTACTGTATAAGTATATTAACCGCGATTGGTCTAACCGTTCGCCATAGAATAGCACAGTAGATCACAGTGATTATGAGGCCTGGGAGCAACGCAGCCAGGGCAGTCATTATGGTTGCAAGCTGCATTTGCGATCGTCGGTGGTAGTGATAGGCAACATACGTGCGATTCGCGGGATACGGTATGATGTCCGTATCGTTGGGTGATGCTAACAGAACCCGGTCGGGTAATGTGTAGCTGAAAACCATGTTACCAGATTCTGCGACGACTGAAACAAAAAAAGGTCAAAAATTCGATGGCAGACCTGATTTCTAGTTTGAACACTGGTAAATAGATTACGGTTGGGACTAGCAAGCACGCAGCCACAAATTTGCGCCAATGACTGGCCCAAAACTGAAATGGAGTGACTACTTAATTTATGCTTTTATTTAATTAAACATGTCGTTCGAAAAGCGTTACCTGTTTGTGGGTTAAAGGCTTTGCAACAGCTGAGTACCGGTTCAGTGACAGAGTGACCACCAGCCAACAAGATACAGCGGCGCTCCAATATATCACGTAGAACATGGCCGGCGTAAAAAACCGATCGTGGTGAATGAAGAATTGACGAGGTAAAACGTACCAGAAGTCCGGTAAGACATACAACGCGAGAAACGTATTCGTGAAGCCAACGATGTCAACAACACCCACGAAACGTAAGATTTTGTAGAAGGAGCTTTTAAATGTATCAGAATTGCGATATCGAATCATTAAAATCACGAATAAGCTATATATCGGAACTGTGATCAGCGAAGCAGTGTACACGAAAAGTCTGCAGGTCTGGTCAAATATCAATCTTGCTGTGGTCGCCATAGTGGGCTCAGTTACAGTAGGTTTCTAGGACTGGTTGTATTTTGATGTTCGAGAGATCTCATCTCAAATCATCTGCTGCCGGCGCTCATTGCATTGCGAAGCTTGAATCAATCCATGCTGTTATTGACCGAAATATGTCACTGTAATTCTGACCTCAAAGAGATACAATATACTATGTATATATGTAAATGGCACACCTAAACAAATTACCAAAGTAAGATATAGATCCACCCAGGGTTGAAAAAAATTTTTTGTTGGAGCACTGTTTTACAAATGCCTCAAAAAGGCCATTTTTGGAAGAATTAGGTCATTTTATTCTTCCGAAAAACTCTATCTGACTCTTCAAAAAAAATTAATAATTTTTTTAATTGACCACTGTTTTTTTTGAAACAACCCTGGATCCACCGCGTAGCCCAAGCACAGTGGGGCAAAACAGAATTCCAAGTACATACTCAGCTAGGGGGTGTCAGACAAATCGCAGCTAAGAAAGTCGACAAAAAATTAAAACTATTTTTGAGCTGCTCAATATGTACCTACACACAATCCAAGGATGATGCAACAAAGCTCACCACAGATGACGTGTTTGTAAAGCAGCAGTATCAGAAATGTGGCGAGATCAGGCTTTTTAAAAACATAAAATTTATCATCGCAGTACGTCCATTTGCACATGCGGAACGACAAGTACCCACGTATAATGTACGTACCAATGCACACCATTATGTTCTGAGAATTAGGAAAAAAACAAAAGTTAGTACAAAACGGAGAAGCAAACACAATTAAACGGATCGTGCCAACACAAGAAATGATTGTTGTCAATTTCACGGGAACTTTTTTTGGGAATTAGGCACACGCGCTTGCACTCGCGGATCCAGGGGCGGGACCACTCGGGCCTAGCCACCCTGAAGGAAGTTTCGGAGAAAAGAAGGAAAAAAGGGCCCCCAAATGGCAGGATTTCATTCTAAGACACTACAAAGGTCTAAAATGCGCGCGCTTCGCGCGTCAGATACGCCCATATCATTGAAACTTGGCGGTCGCGCGTGCAAAAAGTGCGAAATATTCGCGCGCCACGCGCGCATGCTTATATTCTGTATGGAATTTGGCTTAAACTCGCCCAATTATAAACAAGTACAGGATAAAAACGATTTTTGAAAGAACACACATACACTAGATAAACATGACTTTTGGGAATTGCCCCCCCCCCTTATGATCGAAAGCTGGATCCCCCACTGCGCGGTTGTCAAGAGTAGTATTGCAGCTCTGACGCACTTCTCTTCGTCTAATTGAGCGAGGTTTTTGTTGAACAGACTGGGAAAACGAAAGGACGAATAAAGACGCCCAACACCTGTTCTTGTTTGGGATATTCACCAGAACATTACGACTTAACTGTGCTGCGGACAGGTGCTGGCTGTCCAAGGGCACTGCACAGAATGGCGTTTGCCACGTATTGTTCGATCCTCCAGAGCAAATCGTAAGATGCTTGATATTACTCGTTGGCAAAAATATGTGAACAGACCATTCGTACTTCAGGAATGCTTACATTCATTTCGTGCCAGTAAGTGGTGTCAAAGACAACTGCACTGCGGTTGCGGTTAGCCGAAAAAAATACCCAAAAACCAAGCAACAAGATTGAATTTTTTATTTTGGAGGAAACCTATGCCTAAAAATCCAAACGGCACTTACTAAAGAACTTTAGGATGGATGAACAGTTTTTTTTACGTGGAACAGTTTTTAGGGAAAGTAAACTTTATACTTTGCATGCCACATAGGGGCAGAATTTGTGACCTTATTCAAACACATTTTTGCCGTTGTTAATTAACTTGTTTATTTTTTTCACCCCGTGCATGAAAACTGTCGAATCGCTGCTTGGCTTGCTCTCTTTTCAGAGCAATTGCTGTTATTACACTGGTTAAACATCGTTGGGTCGTCGTTCATTGCGCTTCCATTTACCCATTGTGTTGTGTTAGTGTTCCCGTCTCTCGATGTCGGTATTGTGCTGTTTCGTTCCAAGTTGCTAACCGGTTAACCGGTTAGTTCGGCAAATGGTCACTATAGGTATACGGTCGCAAAGCGGACCACCTTACTTCAACGAAAAAAAATACAATCTACGGATCTGATAACTGGATTACATCAGAATGTTTTCAACAGAACATGACTCATAGAATTTGAAGATTTCTATTTTCTAATGAAGTGACCCCCGCTTCAGTCAAATTGGAAGAAGTGAGATGAGATGAAATGAAAGCAATTGTCGATTGGGCTGAGTTGAATGAAACGATCAAAAAGTTGAAATGGTTTGGGGTGGAGGTGGAGATGGCTATGGACAGTGAGACTTGAGGTATAGGCAATTCCGTAGGCTCATGGCACTTTTTATACACACAGCGCATGCAGCAGCACACGCCATTTTCTAAACAGAATGTACACTTTGAGCGAGTGTCATACTTTGATGGCCGCTTTTTAACTTACTCCGTTTTCATTAGCTGCTTGACATAACATTTTTCTGCATTGTTGCAAAATTTGGGGATTACTGTATTACTGCAAAGAATGGACGCATTCATTAACGGCAGTAATGTACCATGCAGGCCGTGTGTGTGGAGTGCCATATGAGCAGGCGGATTGCCTATACATACATATGTTATTGTTAACAAGTTCAGGAGTTCAGTTGAGCAAGAATTAATTGTCCAACCAGCTGGGAGGATCTGTCTTGCCTGCTCCTCAAGCTCAAAGTGGTGTGGTTTTGGGCCTGCCAAGGACAGCCGGCCCTGCGTCTCAGCACAACACCTGGGATAGTTTTGTCCAAAACTTTAGATTTTCAAAGTCTTGGCCGTGGTTCAAATGTCCTGAATTTTCACTTTATACAGGCATGGTATAATCCCGAAAGAAAAAAAACGGTGGACCGACACAAACCAAAAATCATGAAACATTTGTGTAACATTACTGCCCAGAAAAGGCGGAACACCGTCGCCAAGCAAAAGCCTGGTACAGTAGGTATCCCCCCCGATGTTTGGCATGGTACAGTAGGTATCCCCCCCGATTTTCACCCCGGTACAGTAGGTATCCCCCCGATTTTGCCTCAAAAGTGCCAATTTTTGACCAAAATGGCCAAAATTAGTGTAAAATCAGTGGTTTTTACTACGTTTTCACACGATTCCACACATAATAAACACATAAAAAAATTTTCACCCCAAAACCTAACCCCCCGCCCCCCCCCCCCCCCCCCCCCCCCCCCCCCAAACCCCCCTATGGGTACATAACCCCCCAGGCCATCGGCTCTGGTACAGTAGGTATCCCCCTCTCCGAGCGCGGTACAGTAGGTCTCCCCCCTCCAGAGTACAACACTGTTCCGGGGGGGGGGGGCTGTATTAGGTTTTCACGGTACTGGGGGGTGGGGGTTCTATTTTTGATTTCGAGCCATTTGGGTGGGGTTCAATTAATGGGGGGGTCAATTAATGGGGGTTCTATTTCCTTCCGACAATACGGTATTTGGCCTTCCCTATCCTTATACACTGTGGTTCTTTATCGTTTTTTTCGGCTTTTTTTTCACGAAATATATAAAGCCGGTGTTTCGGCCAGTATAGTATAGACCCAAAACTTTCCGATTTCACAGATTTCCGATTTCCCGTTGCCAAAGTGCGAGTGCGATACGATGGCTGCTGAAGCAAATGGACCTCTACTGCCGGCGGCAGCAGATATAAACGACAGCGGTCTGGCTGCGGAACAAGAGGATTCCGACGCTGATTCGGAACAGGATGGCGCTAGCGATTCTGGTTTGTATTTAGCAGTATGTACGACGGACGTGGACATCCGGACGTTGGAGATTGTTCGCCGAATTTGGTGTGCACGGTGGCACACGCAGGTAGACCTCGGGCAGGTTCGGCGTTTGTATAGTGTTTCCTGTTTTTCTTGGTCCAACGAAACGCGCGGGCCCGTGTTATAACTGAACTTCTAGTTGAGGTCGAGATTACAATTTCGATTCAATCAGGCAGCTGGCAAAAACGTGTCAAAGTTTGCCTGTGGAATCTAACAACAACAATGTTTCACATGCTCGCTGTGAGCTTTGTGCGTGTGTGCTGCCAGCATGTCAATGAAACATTTCACCATGTTTGCTGCTGAGTGTCGTGCTTGGATTAACAAGGACACATTCTTAGGGTGATATTTTCGAAACGGTGTAAAGGTCAGTTGGGTGTAAAGGTCGGTGGAAAGCTCGGTCGACAGCTCAGTGTGATAGACCTCAACAGTGTTGGAGGTACTCTGGAGGGGGGGATACTACTACCGCGCTCGGAGAGGGGGATGCCTACTGTACCAAAGCCGATGGCCTGGGGGGGTTATGTACCTAGGGGGGGTTTGGGGGGGGGGGGGTTGGGGGGTTAGGTTTTGGGGTGAAAATTTTTAATGTTTTTATTATGTGTGGAATCGTGTGAAAACGTAGTATTTGCGCGCGTAGCGCGCGAATTTTGGGTAATTTGAGGCAAAAACCACTGATTTTACATATTTTGGGCATTTTGGTCAAAAATTGGCACTTTTGGGGCAAAATCGGGGGGATACCTACTGTACCGGGGTGAAAATAGGGGGGGATACCTACTGTACCAGGCGAGGGGGATACCTACTGTACTGGGGGGGCTACCCCCCAAACCCCCCACCTTCAAATTCAAATTCAAATTTTATCTTCAAACCTACACCTCAGTGTAAACTTGAAACATTCCATGTTAATAACAGGCAATGTTTCACGTTTACACCGGGCTACGCCGACCGAGCTTTCGACCGAACTTTACACCGACCTTTACGCCCAACTGACCTCTACACCGTGTCGAAAATTCCACCCTTAATCTCTTTCATTGGTTTCTGAAATCTCGACCCCAAACTGGAGTTGAGTTATAACGTGGGGTAGCTTGTTTCCTTTGACTTGCATAAAAAGGAAACACTATAAAGGCAGTCTACCGGAGGTTGTCACTCAGCCCCCGAATACCGTAACCCACCGTAATTTTGATCTGCAAGGATCGTGGCGAGACCATTTTGTTTTTTATCTATGTTTTATGTGTTAGCGCCAACACCAACCAACATTTCGAAATTTTGGGGATGGACGCGCATGATGACAATTTCCAGCTTGCTGCCGCTAATACACGTGTCGATAAGCAGCGATCGGCATGGGTCTCGCAACGATCTCGCTTGCGGTGGGTTACGGTATTCGGGGGCTGAGTGACAACCTCCCGTGGACTGGCTTTACCCTTCAGTGTTTTGATGCTGTTTGTTGTGTTAAGCCTAACCCAAAGCCAATGTTTAAGCCTAAGCCTAATAATTTTTTTAGCTTTTTAGAAAGCGACGAACCTTTTTTTTATCAGTTCTTGTTTATTTTCCTTTTGTTTCTTCAACGCCGACCGTTTGAATTGAACACCAGCGATTGGGAATGCTCTTATAGTTTGGGTGCACCTCCATGTTTTCCTTGTTTTGGGTGGTTTCTCGGCATGTATGTAGAACACAGAACCATAATTTCTGAATGCAATCCGTTTCGATCCCATTTTTTGTCAGACGGGAAGCACTCGACAGTGCAGTCGGGGTCTCGTCAGTGACGTTTTCCTGCACGCCTGGTCCGGCCCCAATTGTCGAGCCGGGCCCAATGAATCGTGTGTGTTCCGTGTGTTGTGTTCCGTTCCGTTCGTGCCGGGAAGACTGATTATAAATAAAACGGATAAAGCTGATAAACCTGATAAACCCGACTCCCTTGCGCTGGGGGGAAGACTGATTACAAATAACCCGGATAAAGCTGATAAACCTGATAAAGCTGATAAACCCGACTCCGCTGCGCTGGGGGGAAGACTGATTATAAATAACCCGGACGTGAAACATTAGTGCCCAACTGCTATTTACTGCTGCATTCAATTGGGACCAGACCCCAACACCAGCTCGTGCTTCACGCCACACCGGCCATACGCCCGTTCCGCGTAATTCAGTCAGCGTAATCAGTCTTCCCCCCAGCTGCCCAACCCAGGAAGGCTGATTATATGCATGCTACAGCATGCGTAATCAGCCTTCCTGAGATTGGGCCTTGGGGGGAAGGCTGATTATGGCTTCGTTTAATTTGTAATCAGTCTTCCCCCCAGAGCCTCTGCAGGGTGTACTGATTACAATGGTAATCAGTCTTCCATCAACCGTTCCGTTCGAACTGTGCTGAAGCATTTGTGACGGAATGAAACGACTCGTCACGAGGTTTCACTTCACGTGTTTTACCAAAAGTGCGAAATCGGGGTGGGATCTATCCAGACTAGTTCTCCAACATTACCATGTGTTAAAAATACCAACCGTATTCCCTAAATTAGAGCCCCCCAAAAATAGAGCCCCCCAAAAATACAGCCCCCCTAAAAGGGGTCAGTGAAAAAATAGAGCCCCCCAAAAATACCGTATTGTCGGAAATAGAACCCCCCCATTAATTGACCCCCCCCCCATTAATTGAACCCCCCCTAAATGGCTCGAAATCAAAAATAGAACCCCCCCATTAATTGACCCCCCCCCCATTAATAGAACCCCACCCCCAACCTTCACCGTACCACAGATTAGTGGTATGATAAGGCTGTGTTGTTGTGTCAAACGCTGTTTAAACTTGCGTACACAACAGAACACAGCTTTTTAAGCATAATTGCAGGTGTTAAAGTTAGAAAATACCGAAAACAAGCCATTTTTAGGGGCATTATTAACAATGATTTTTTTCGTTGGGGGGCCAAATGAAACATATAACCCCCCCAATAATTGACCCCCCCATAAATTGAACCCCCCCAAAATGACCCCAGTGAAAAAATAGACCCCCCGGGTTCTATTTCCGACAATACGGTACAGCCCCCCCCCCAACTTGGAATTCCCCGCTTGGGGGTCGTAAAGTCAAGTTCTTGTGTAAGACACCTTGTGTATAATACAACGTTTGTGGTAGCCCCCCCCCGGAATAGAGCCCCCCTCGGAATATCGATCGAAAATAACACCGGATTTGGAACGCTCTCGCTGAGAAACGAAAATAATTTTTTGAAAATGGGGTCAGTGCAGGGTAGTACTTAGTACTTGGGGGGGGGTGGGGGGGCCCCCCCCCCCAATTCATCTATCTATCGTCAACACTTTTTGATTTCATCTATCTATCGTCAACACATATGGGCAAATCTATCTATCGTCAACAAATTCTGGGAACAATCTATCTATCGTCAACACATTTCGACCCCAAAATGGGCATTTTTGCCTCAAAATGGCTCAAACTTGGTATTTTTGTCCCAAATAGGCAAAAAATCGCGCGCTACGCGCGGATTTAGTACATCTAAGTGCATTTTCATTAATATTTACACATTATTACCTACTTAGTACACCATACTATACCTTGATTTTTGGCGACCCCCCCCCCCCCCACCATCTATCTATCGTCAACAAGTTGTGGGAAAAAATCGACCCCCCCCAGATTTCGGACTTGGGTCATCTATCTATCGTCAACACATTTCGGGTCCCAATCTATCTATCGTCAACACCCTGACCAAGTACTACACTGGGTCAGTGAATTAATAGAGCCCCCCCTTGTATTTAGGTTTTTACGGTATATGATGACGTAAAGCCTTTTATGGAAGATCTGCACCTAAAAACACTCAATAATGACCAGTAACACCCTGACAGAACTCCATTTTAGGGGTATTTTTTGGAACATTTTTTGAGATTTTGGGCAGCGAAAAAATACAGCCCCCCAAAACAGTGTAGTTCCTGGTCCGGAGGGGGAACAGACGTACCCTCCACTATTTTCGGAGGGGGAACAGACGTACCTACCTGGGGGAGGGGGGGGGGGGGAAGTCCCAATTTGGGGGGGGGCGGAAAAAAGTCATTTTTGAGGTCGAAAAAATTGGACTATTTTTGCCTTCTTTTGCGAAAAATCCCCTATAAAAAGGGTATTTTGGCGTTTTTTGGAGGTTTCACTTAAAGTTTACCTATTTTTGGCCTAAAAATGCCTATTTTAGGCCTAAATTTGCCCATTTTTAGGAAAAAATTGGGGGGGAGCAGACGTACCCGGAGGGGGAACCGTGGGGCAGGCGTACCTCGGAGGGGGAACAGACGTACCCGAGGGGGGGGGACCCCCCCCTCCCCCCCCCAGGAACTACACTGCCCCAAAAATAGAGCCCCCAAGAATACAGCCCCCCTAAAAGGGGTCAGTGAAAAAATACAGCCCCCCTTGTATTTTAGGTTTTACGGTATTTGGCCTTCCCTATCCTTATACACTGCGGTTCTTTATCGGTTTTTTCGGTTTTTTCCACGAAATATAAAAAGCCGGTGTCTCGGCCAGTATAGACCCAAAACTTTCCGATTTCACAGATTTCCGATTTCCCGTTGCCAAAGTGCGAGTGCGATACGATGGCTGCTGAAGCAAATGGACCTCTACTGCCGGCCGCAGCAGATATAAACGACAGCGGTCTGGCTGCGGAACAAGAGGATTCCGACGCTGATTCGGAACAGGATGGCGCTAGCGATTCTGGTTTGTATTTGATTTTCAAAACCAGTGCAGTTCCTGGTCCAGAGGGGGGGATAGCGGACCCCCCCGTTTTTTCGGAGGGGGAGATAGTGTACCCCAGAGGAGGGGAAGGGGGGAAATTCAAATTCGGGAAAAAGTCACTTTTTGAGGTGGAAAATTTGACCTACTTTTGCCCCTTTTTGGAAAAAGTTCTTCATAAAAAGGGTATGTTGGCTACTAAAAGGGTATTTTGGGTACTTTTGAGAACATTGACCTGAAAATCACACGTTTTAGGCCTAAAATGCCCATTTTAGGCCCAGTGGTGTAGCTACCCAGGCGGGGCGGCAACCTACTGTACCACCCAAAATGCGGGGCGGCAACCTACCTACTGTACCAACCAGCCGAGCGAGGGGGGGGGTCGTACCACTTGGGGGGGGGTCATCTGGAAACCGAAATTTTTTATGTCTAAATACTGAAGAAAATGTGGCCTAAAACACTAATTTCGCGCGCAGCGCGCGATTTTTCGCCTATTTGCAGACAAATATGCTAATTTTATGCAATTTTAAGCCAAAAATGAATGTTTTGGGTGAAAAGTTAGGTGGGGCGGCATATGCTTGCGGGCTGAAAAAAAACCGTTTTTTTTCCGAAAAAAAAACCGAAAAAAAACCGTTTTTTTTCCGAGGCCTGGAAAAATACGTTTTTATTTTTCCGGAAATTTTTCCAAGTGGCAACTTTTGGAAAAAAAACGGTTTTTTCCAAAAATTTTCGAGAAATTTTCCAAGGTCGCGAAATGATGTTGTCAAAACCGCTGTAAATCGGTCCTAAACAGTTCAAAATGAGCAGTTTTTAATCTCCAAGTGCATTTTTAGCCTGTTTCAGACCATTGCCCGACAAAATTTCCTCCAAAATAGGCGTTTTTGGACCATGGGTATCCTTAAGTACTGGAAAAATATTTGGAAAAAAACGGTTTTTTTTTCCGGAAAAAAAACGGTTTTTTTTTCCAAAAATATATTTTGCGGAAAAATACGCAAGTATAGGGCGGCAACCTACCTACTGTACCAGGGGAGGGGCGGCAACCTACCTACTGTACCAGGCGAGGGGCGGCAACCTACCTACTGTACCTTGGGGGGGACCCCCCCGCAGCCACACCATTGTTTAGGCCTAAAAATGGCCATTTTAGGCAAAAACTGGGGGAGATAGTGTACCCGGAGGGGGAGATAGGGGGATAGTGTACCACCCGAGGGGAGATAGCGCACCCGAGGGGGGACCCCGCTCCCCCCAGGAACTACACATGCACTGTTCAGAACCTCGTCAAGGGTTGTTGAAGGAACGGAAAAATGGAGTGCCCGTAACTTACATTTTTGGAAAAAACGTTTTTTCGGAAACAACCGCTTTTTTTCAAGTAAATTACCGACCAGTACGTAAGGAATTCCGCAAGGGCGAAACACCTAGAAAAAACGTTTTTCATGCCTTCCGGAGTAAAAAACAAAAAATCGAAAGAAAACCAGGCCGGGACGAGACCGACGGCTTTCCCCAAAAGCATCAGTATTTTTTTAATTTTTTTTCGGAATAACGGGCAAACTTTTCTCAAACCCCGAATCCATCACGATAAAGCTTGCCGTGGGCTTGCTTGTTTTGGGCAGAACGTAATAACCATCACAAAACGCACGCGCGGCGTCGGTGATACTGAAACATGTGCCCAAAATGCATGTTTTGGGCTTCTATGCTTATAACACTGGACCACTGGGATTCCTTATCGATTTTTTTCGTTTGTTTTTCGTTTTTTTTGTTTTTTTCGGTTTCGGCTCTTCGGTAACCAGTGCTGTGGCTACTTTTGCGGGGCGGGTAGGGTACACAGGTGGAAAAATCCGGGGCGGATAGGGGGTAGCGTACCTGGATCTTGGGGGGGGGGGAAATCCGGTTTGGGGGGAGGGGGAGATTTTTCGGGGCGAGTAGGGTACAATACAGGTTTTTTGGGTGCCTATTTTTATAAAGTGCATAACGCGCGTAGCGATATCTCCCCAGCCACAGCACTGTCGGTAACTATACTCAAGGATTCGTGGTTTGAACAACGATTTTGGGACTATACAGTATCCAAAATCTAACCGAAGGAAAAATTTGTTTCTTTTTCTCAGGAGCGATTTCTTGAAAGCACTTCCTCGAAAACTGCCAGGCTTACCCGAAAAGGCTTTCCAATAGACTCTCCAAGCAAAGGCATTAACAGGCCTCCAACCCGCTCCAACGCTTGGTATATTTATACACTGCTTGCGTGGAGCTCAGGCACCTTGATACAAAGATTCCTGTCATTTTTTTGGCTCGGGAAGCTTTTTGCTGCTCATTGAAATTACGTTCTTAAAGTGACTCTACAATTGATCGTTGACCGCGTTTGTTTGCAGTCATTTTTTCAGAAAATGAAGACCAGGTATCAGAAACCCAGATTTAGGAAATAGATTTTCAAGTCGTTGCTTTGTGATGTTTCACGGAGCCCACACATTTTTACAGGAGGAGAAAAAATGAAAAAAGTTTGAGGCAGGCCTGTGCGAAACATAAGGTAATCCAATAGAAGATATTTTCAGCGTTTTATACTCAGGTGTTTTTCTGTTAAACGAGATATAAAGCATTGTGCGAAACGCCATGTGTGATAAATAATAAACGAAACACTCCAAAAAATCAAGCCTTTTTAAAGCACCCTTTTACTCTAGCATAATTTTAAGCATCTGTGGTGATTGAAATAAGTTGTCAATTAGAAATAAAAATCGTCTAATTATGTGGTATTCAGGATGTGCTTTTCGTTTTTCAAAACCCTACACAGCTCACACAATGTTTACCACAACATGCGCAAGGCAGCCATTCAGACCACGCACAGCGCACACACAACGACAACACACAGCCGGCCGGGGATAATGTTTCAGCTTTGTGTGTGTGCGCTGTGGGAATGGGTGCCTTGCGCATGTTGTGGTAAACATTGTGTGAGCTGTGTAGGGTTTTGAAAAACGAAAAGCACATCCTAAATACTAGATAATTAGACGATTTTTATTTCTAATTGACAACTTATTTCATTCACCACAGATGCTTAAAATTATGCTAGAGTAAAAGGGTGCTTTAAAATGGCTTGATTTTTTTGGAGTGTTTCGTTTATTATGCATCACACATGGCGTTTCTCACAATGCTTTATATCTCGTTTAGCAGAAAAACGTCTGAGTACAAAACGCTGAAAATATCTTCTATTGGATTACCTTGTGTTTCGCACAGGCCTGCCTCAAACTTTTTCATTTTTTCTCCTCCTGTAAAAATGTGTGGGCTCCGTGAAACATCACAAAGCAACGACTTGAAAATCTATTTCCTAAATCTGGGTTTCTGAGACCTAGTCTTCATTTTCTGAAAAAATGACTGCAAACAAACGCGGTCAACGATCAATTGTAGAGTCACTTTAAGTACCGTAAAAATACCTGGGAAAATAAATTTTTTCAAATAAATTTTTCCACGAAAAAAAACTGTTCTGTATGACAGTTTTCAGCCGAGACTCATCTCAGTTCTTTTCCTCCTCCATTTTCAGGTCTGTCCGACGTTGACGGCAGTCACACGTGTCATCATCACCACATGCACATGAATTTTACGTTCAACAAAAATCGGATGCCGGCGGAAGAGCTGAATTTGCCTGAAACTGGTTCGTCAGTTGAGTTCAGACACAGACACAGAGTACTTGCGTATTTTTCCGCAAAATATATTTTTGAAAAAAAAACCGTTTTTTTTCAAATATTTTTCCAGTACTTAAGGATACCCATGGTCGAAAAACGCCTATTTTGGACAAAATTTCGTCGGGAAATGGCCTGAAACAGGCTAAAAATGCACTTGGAGATTAAAAAGTGCTCATTTTGAACTGTTTAGTACCGATTTACATTGGTTTTGACAACATTGTCTCGCAACCTGGGAAAATATCTCGGAAATTTTTGGAAAAAAACCGTTTTTTTCCAAAAGTTGCCACTTGGAAAAATTTCCAGAAAAATAAAAACGTATTTTTCCGGGCCTCGGAAAAAACCGTTTTTTTCGGTTTTTTTTCGAAAAAAACGGTTTTTTTCCGGCCCGCAAGTATAACTTGTCTTCGTCACAACGTTTTGATTGAAAGCAATAAGAGTGACTGATTTATTGCGTCGGCACCCACTCAAAAATAACGGACGAAGGTTACGTGGAATACGCATAATTAGTGCAATACCGGGTGTGAGATGTGCGAAAACAGTTGAAAACACTGAGTTTTGCGCCAAAGAACATCAGATTTACAAAAACATCGAAGAAAACACGAAAGACTTTCAATTGGTACCATCGAACTAAAACATTTCAGTGAAAGTGGTTGATCTACCGGAGAGTCTGCATCGAACGTCGGTCAGCGACGATGTTCATGTGGCCGAGGCCGATCAGAAACCGATGCAGAATCTATTCAGTGGCGCCAAAATGTATTTGGTTGGAACGGCGCATTTCAGCACACAAAGTCAACAAGACGTCGTAAAGGTGCGTCGCTTTTTTTTTTGAAGTTCCAAAATTGATTTTATGTTTCCCCGGGCTTCCCGCTGTGTTTTGGCTCCAGCCGCAACACAGGCTGAATTAAAAATTTGACAACAGAAACGTGGTTTTGGATTGTACAATTTTTTTCTTATTTTCAGACAATTGCCGACACGAAACCTGACGTGGTCATGGTCGAATTATGTCCCAGTCGTGTCTCAATAATGAGCTTGGACGAAGAGGTAACAAAAATGTGTATTTCAGGTTTACTTGTGTGTCGCTTGGAACGTTATCATGTCGCAACACTTTCACAGGTGCTAATGCGCGAAGCTCAGTCATTGACGACGCAGAAAGCTCTGGAAATTGTGAAAAAGGCATGTTGTTTTTGCTCGTTCAAATCGTTGATACGTTTGGTTTGAAGGTTGGTGATCGATCGTGTTCGTTTCGTTTGCCTCCAGGAACAACATTGCCAATATTTCATGCGCAGTATTTCATGGTAATGTGTCCAAGACTGACATTGACCAGCATGCCACGGCATACATACAGTACATATATGTCATGAGGGCGTGAATATATTGATACGTGAAGCTGGTATTTTTGCGTCATTACCGATCACGACGGTTTTGCGCAATATCCCACGGTAAATTGTTCGTCTTATTTTCAGTACGGTGTGACGGAAGGCATAATGAATGTTCTTCTGTTGAGCATGTCGGCTCACATCACGAAACAACTTGGCATGGCACCCGGTGGTGAATTTAGGGCCGCTGGACAGGCGGTAAGTTTGGGAAAGATTGGCTGATAGATTTGTAAAGACGGCATTCCAGTATTGATTGTTTTTCGAATTATTGGCTTTATGTTGTCTGTGATGCCACAGGACAACCGACAATGCAGTGATAGGCTGCGGATAAAACACCCGAGGGCAAAGTGACCGGGGGTTTTCTTTAACACAAGCCCTATGGCTGAACACATTTAGGCTTGATGCTTGAGCAAGGCTTAACACCACAAAACGTAGACTATTGAAACTCAAGCGCCCTTAGGGGACATTAAAAAATAAAAGAAATAACATCATAAGTAGACCAATTCAAGCGAATTGTCAGGCGCAACACTCGGAGGGTTGCCATCTGGTGCTCGGCGACCGTCCGCTGGACATCACATTGAAACGTGTGTTCGGCTCGCTCACATGTTGGCAACGTCTCAAGTTCGCATGGAGTTTGCTCATGACGCTATCGACAAGCATATCGTGGGTTGGGAAATTTGGGAGTCATTCATCATTCCCGGTTTTCATTATGCATGAGATGTTTGCCTCCTAAATTTAGCAAGCAGGTGATCTTGCGCATTTATTCGCACGAGCCTGCTGTGGTGGTACGCGACGGTGTTACTATTCTTATAATGGTCTTTTTTATAAGCACCTGGTAGCGTGTCCAACAGAGCGCTTTTACGCACAGCACTAATATTTCCCTAATTTCCCAATTTTGCTGCAGACAAGAAGAGGTCGAGAAGATGAAAACGAGTGACATGCTGGAAGAGTTACTACTCGAAATGTCGACGGAATTTCCGACGTTGTCCCGAATTCTAATCACCGAACGCGACCAATACATTGCTGCCAATCTCAGGGCTATGCTCAGGTCGGCAATTGATGTTGTTTTTATTTTTTGTTTTTATATTTGTAAATTTGAGTTTTTTTTCGGAACTCTGATTTTATGCAGGGAAACGACACTGATGAAACTGCAACGATACAGGGAACTGCGAGAGACCGCTGGCGGAGAAGATGGTTGGTTCGGAAATGTTTCAGCACGCTGTCGATGACTTTCCAATTTTGGTATCACTCAGTGGTTTTGAACTGATGTGATTGGTAATGGATGTCAGAATTTTGGTGCAAAGTGACAGATTTCAAGCCTTTAGGGTGGAAATTCTGGGTGCAATTTGCGCCTAAACCTGCTTTTTGGGTGCAAGTAGAAATGTTTAGGTGCAAGTTGTGGCACAGAAAGTGTCTAAAAAATCAATGGATAGCCAAGTTTGATAGCGACTCGATAATTCGCAACTGATTGCAATAATAATGATTAATTTCGTGCAGTATCGTGGGAGCCAGTGGTTGGCGTTGCGGTCATTGGTCTCGGCCATCAGTCAGGCATCATCACTAATTGGACACGCAATGATATCGACGTGAACGCGTTGTGCACGTACGTTGCCTGATTTAGAAAGGAATGTTGTTATTTTTTGGCTGAATATCTGGCTGATTTTGTCGAACTCTATGATCAGATCCGAAGTCATTTGACTTAGTACCTACCTATCTACCATTAGGGTTAGAGGTCGGGGGGGTACCCGACACCCGACATCTGAAAATACCCGACACCCGACATTTGAGAAAAAAGCCGACACCCGACAGTTCCAAAAAAAACCGACACCCGACATCTAGTTTTTGGAAAAAACCCGACACCCGACACCTGTTTTTGGACCAAAAACAGGCAACTTTTTGCTCCTTCGCACTATTAGTGCAATTTTTTGGATCAAGTGACTGAATTCGAGTATTTTCACACAAAATAAACACCAAAATGACACATTCTGCGTCTTCGGAAACATTTGGTTCGAAGAAAATTTTCTCTCAAAATTCTTTTCTCGGCAAAACTGATGTTTTGAACCGTAAGTGTCTGGTGTCGGCTGTCGGGTGTCGGGTCCCAAAAAACCCGACACCTGGAGGCACCCGACACCCGACATCTCTCTAACCCTATCTACCATATCAACGTTTGATGCATTCCGAAGTTTGTCAATTTTTGTTTGAATCCAGAGTAGTGTTACCATTGATTCGACCAGCCAACGGCTATACGTTTCACGCGTGATGACAAATAAACGTTACGCTGGGCGAAATTTATGCTGCAACTAGTCCAAACAAACAAAAACACAAACTCTGCCTCCGTCTGCAGCTAGAGCACTTGCCGAAACCATATGGGGATTGTCTTCATCTGGTGACGGTTCATGTTTTCCACCAGCATGAAAGTGTACAATGGGCAAACGCTACAATGAGGCTGGGCTGTAATAATTGTCTGTTGAAAACTTTGTAAGTCCTGCTCTCTAATCTTTCCTTCCTTTCCAGCATACCCCCTCCATCCCCATGGGCGCCCGTCATCAAATGGGGCTTCCGAGGCTCGCTGTTCGGTATCAGTGGTTATGTGATGTATCGAATGGCAATGAGCGTGATGAGACGATGGAGATAGTCAGTTTGGTTCCCGGTGGAGTTTGGATTTTGGCCTTTTCCTAATGACAAAAATCAAGAGCTGCAGCAAGAATAGGCTGGGCAAAAATCTGAACTTTGTCCTAACCTGACCATATACCGTCATTTTGGTCGTTTTTGTTCCCGTGCTGCTTTTTCTGACGCTCGGTTTTGTTTCGAATGTCTTTATTTGACAGGGATTCGCGGATCTTTTTTGTCTTGTGGTCCATTTTGTGCCCATTTGGTAATTAGTAACTTTGGTCACATTACTCACATTCAGCGACGAATGACAAGGTTTCTTGCATGCGGAAATAAGAATTCAGGCCCTGTGGTTAGCTGCGACTTAAAGCTTAGCTTATGCGCTTCCAGGACATCGTTCTTCTCACTCTGATGTGTATGTGTGTGTGAATCAAGCCTTGTCTCAGCTTTCTGAGTGTGAGGGTTTCATTTCCCGCGGGGTTCTACTTATTTGTTATCTTGGGGCCAAATAAATATCTGGGTTCCGAAGGTTTTTTTGGATCTACAATAACAACGTGTGCTGTCGGTCTCTGTTATGGATCTTCGTTTTTTATTATATTCTTGTATTTATTTACTCTTGTCACGCAGAACAACCGAAATGGTTCTCACTCATGTTAGTTTGTTGATGGATAGGAACAAGGTTGTGTTTTATCATGGTTTCGCTGCTTCAATCTTGTATTGATATCGAGGTTATTTCGAAGTAAATCTCGAAATTTGGGTCGCTCCATTTTTTGTGTCTAACTGGCCTCTCTTGTTTTTTTCTGTGATCTGAACAGCGAGCCTGAGCCCGACTGATGTGCTTTTCCGTTTTTTATGATTATAAATGTCTTGTATTTATTTCCTAGCGTGTGGGGCATTGCATTGCAAGTGGGAGTAAATTAACCTGGATTGCTTGCACTGTGCCACTTATCAGGGTTCCCTCAGAACTTCCCTCGCTCGTTATTTTTCTCCTGTCCTTCCCCATTCTACCTGGCTCATAAACATTAAATATATCATTCTTCCTATCGAAGTGTGTTTTTCAGAAACGCAAATTTTTTCCAGAGTTTGTGGTTACCACGTTTATTGTTACTGCTGTTAAAAATATGATCAAAACTCGGTATAAAGAATCTATTGTCAATATAACGTGGACGTGGTCGTTCTTATGCTCACGGTTCTGGCAGTCACAAGTCGCAATATATTATGCTCATGCTCGATATCAACTTCGAGCCAAAATTCTTTGATATGTTGTTCAAATAATGTGTGAAACATCAGGCTGACGTACCAATGTGGCTGTATCCACTCAGAAAAGCTGTATGACAAATGTGTCACGGAACTCCGTACCCCGTATTGTCGCTGAGAGCGGGTCGCTTTATTTTTGATATGCTTGGCATGGTGCGCGTGTACAGGTGCTTGTGCCATTATGAAGCCAGGTAGCAACTTGGGAGCCACCTGTTTTTTGTTTACTCCCTGGTTGCCCGGGCCAACCTTGCCCGCTCAGCAGTGGAATAATATCAGGTATGATGAAAACAATCACACTTCGCATGTGCCTGACGTGCATAAAAGCGTAACGCCGCGCGTGAATGTTCCGGAGAACGTATAATTGGCCTTTGATTAATAATAACTTGCCGAATTTTTTCAATTTTATGCTCAAAAATTGAAATAAATTCACAAAAATGGGTGTGACCGATTCGAAATTTCGCTCCGCCGAGCGGGATCAGCTGGAGAGGCTGCGCGTGCGCATTGAACACGTGATCGAAATCGGTGCACTGTTTGACTCCAGATTGAAACATCACCGCGTCACACGCGCTGACAAAGATGAGCTGACGCTGGCGATCACACATTGCTATCGCGTTATGCAGGTCAGGGTGTTTGGCTTGGTATTTTTTAAATTTTCCTGGTTTTTTTTTATTTATTATTTGTTCAACGGTTGTTCTACTCTGGTATTTTGTGCAAATCGAACAGGAGACAACTGCGCACTGGAAAATTTTGGCACATACATTTAAATGCCCACGTCATACATTTAAATGCCCACGTATCACAATTCTTCATTTAAAAAAAGAACTAAAATTAACGTTTTATAAGATTTAAAAAATAGAATGACCGAAAATTTTCAGAGTTGTCTCGGTCACAAAGACGACACAATGCTATCGCCCTTATCGTCAGTGGAACTTGACACACCACGGGGCAATACGATTCTGAACAATTCCACCGCGCGTCAAAACGTCAGGATGGCCAAGCAAGAGGTAAACGTATAGTCCGTCCACCAGCTCATGGCACTTTGTTGTTGCTGCTGGCTGGTTTGGTCCCTTCCTCCACGTTCTAATGAAAGAGAAATTGAGTGTGAGCGATTTTGCAAAAAACTAAAAAAGATAATAAAATGCGTCGAAAACGATTGAATTCGATCATATTTAAAATTAAATTAAACTAAAATCTAAAAAACACGTCGATTTCATAAAGACAGCAATTTAGGAGCAAAAATAATTTTTTTCGGAAACTCAATTTCTCTTTCATTAGAACGTGGAGGAAGGGAACAAGTCGGCCAGCAGCAACACAAAGTGCCATGAGCTGGTGGACGGACTAAACCTGGACACCTGTATTTCGGGGTTACTTCGATATTAACCAATCCTGAGTTCCCATTCCAGTGTGTTACCCCAGAAAAGAAAAACCAAAATGAGTTGCGCCGCGAGCTTTTGGCCCCCTCGGCCTCTGTCCCGCAGACGGGGGTGCATATCAGGTCATCGTCAGCGAGATACAGCAGTAGCATGAGATGATTGCGTGACCACAAAAAAAACAAACTCACGGATCTGGTATTTGCAATGAGTGTGACCTGGCAAATATTTTCAGCTTCAATTATGCCTGAACGCTTTGGCACCGTTCGGCTCACACAACCACCACATGCGCATGCATCACTACAAAATGCAGAAACCCCCGACTCTGCGACAGAAGTTTCTTAGGTACCAAAGGCGGTCGAGGTCGACAGAAAGTTTGGACAGAGGTGTGTTTAGATTCCAAGCGCGCGCGCCGCGAAACTTATTTCAGTCGTCTGGGGGGCGCAATCGGGCTTTGGTATACTTGCGGGCTGGAAACAAAACCTTTTTTTTTTTCGGAAAAAAACCGAAAAAAACCGTTTTTTTTCCGAGGCCTGGAAAAAATACGTTTTTATTTTTCCGGAAATTTTTCCAAGTGGCAACTTTTGGAAAAAAACGGTTTTTTCCAAACATTTTCGAGAAATTTTCCAAGGTCGCGAAATGATGTTGTCAAAACCACTGTAAATCGGTCCTAAACAGTTCAACATGAGCAGTTTTTAATCTCCAAGTGCATTTTTAGCCGGTTTCAAACCATTGCCCGACAAAATTTGCTCCAAAATAGGCGTTTTTGGACCATCCTTAAGTACTGGAAAAATATTTGGAAAAAAACGGGTTTTTCCGGAAAAAAAACAGTTTTTTTTCCAAAAAATACATTTTGCGGAAAAATACGCAAGTATAGGCTTTGGGTGGAATTTTCGAAGCCGTGTAAAGGTCAGTTGGGCGTAAAGGTCGGCGTAAAGTTCGGTCGAAAGCTCGGTCGGCGTACAGTAGCTCGGTGTAAACGTGAAACATTGCCTGTTATTAACGTGGAATGTTTCAAGTTTACACCGAGGTCTATCACACTGAGCTGTCGACCGAGCTTTCCACCGACCTTTACACCCAACTGACCTTTACACCGTTCCGAAAATATCACCCATTGTTTTTGTTTCGAGAAG
>JASAMV010000636.1:0-14553 GCA_030248065.1 Rhynchonema sp. JSB1_4
TGGGAGCAATAGACATGAACTGAACCAAGAAAAAACAACGTATTGCTAGCGGAAGCTGCAGGCTCAGTGGATTGCACAGGAACTTTCGAGATAAACAAGTTTTGATATGGGAGGGATGTCACGTCAAATGTGAGTGAAAAGACGGATGAAGTCCAACAGGCAGGAACTTTGCTTGATCGTGCACTCATATGACAATGCTTTCTCAAAACAGACTTGTGGTTTGGAAATTCAAGCCCAGCGGTCAATGTGATCCAGAAGCTGAGGCGGCAGAAAGCGGAGGCATGGAAGCGGTTTGATTTACCAACAAGTGAACTGTTTCAGCTACTTTCGATTAGGTGGGTGGAAAAAAATACCTCGCAAACTCAGTTACAATGTCAGATCAGCTACGGCTTTGACTTTATCTGGGTCCAGCTGCTGGTACTACATAACTTTGAGTCTGAGCCAGAGTATTAGAGAAGGTAATTATAAGAGCAAGCCGCTTTAACCAGCTAAATTCGCACTTCAATTGAACGCCCGTAATGCATGCATGACCTAGCAGGACTGGGGCAAAAGAACAGCAACGTCTAAAGAAGAAATCGCATTGCTGCGGAGATGGCGAAACTAGCCAATAGCAGACTTTATGGGGAGGGCACTCCAACAAGAGCAAATTGATTTTCTTCAATACTAGAAAAATGAGAGAAGCTCCTCGCAAGTTGTGTTCTTGCTGATAAATGGATGCCAGCGCATATTGCATAGTCTGTCGCTTTATGCATGCATAGATGAAAGAAGCAAGAAATATGAGTGAAGATATTTTTCGTTGTGAGTTCCCGCTTGAACCACGGCATGTAGCGTGTGCCACTATAAGAAATGTCCGTTTTGGCAGAAGGGATAGCTCTAGGCCGAGACTCAGACTCTGACTTGGAGCTTGAGGCTGAACTCTGACAAACGCGAAACGCGAAAATTTAACTTTTCGCCTTTCGCGTTTGTCGGAGTTCAGCCTAAACCACGACTCACAATTAGGAGTTGGACACGGTGGACACACTCGACACTTGTACATGTATGGCAAACGTTTGCGACAGCGCTACTGCCTACAGAAGTACTATGAACCATTCTCTGTCATCGTATCTTTGAGCTAAAAGCAGCGACTATGTATGGATGTATATGTAGTTGTCCACCGTGTTCTGCCTCTTTCAGTGGTTTCATTAACGCAAAAGCAAGCAAAACTACTCAAGTTTCGATAGCGCGTATATTCGGAATGCCGCATTGAAACGTGGGTACCATACATACTACCTCTGCATTTCCAAATCTCGTGTGCTGTTGTGGTGGGCTGACCATTCTTTGCATGGCCACGTCAACTGCTTTACGCACGGCTGCGTCCACATGCGTGTGGGACTCTTCGGAATCGTCAAGTATGCCTGAAAAGAAATGACAGCACCGTTTTAATTAAGAGGTCTGCACGAGTGAGCGTAATTTCCAATGACACAAAGCTTCAGAGGTACTACATATAGCAATGGCGACCAGAATCACAGAGCAACTAAATCAAATTGTGAGAGTTTCCATTCCCGCCACAGCTATGGGAAAAATACATGCATTAACGAGCTACTGAAGCTGTCAAACTAAAATCTGTCCTCGATCGAAAATAGTCTTGGTTACATCCCTCCAAACCAAACGTCACCTTTGTACACAAACAACACCCTGTCGACGAATTTTGTGTGATTCGCAGCCAACAGGACACCAATTGTGCCGTGCACAACGCTGCACACGAGCTTCGAGTCGTGGTCGGGACGGATGGGTGTTCGCACAACACTCAGGAGAGACTGAAGGTGAATGTGGAACTTGCGCTTCTTTTGCTACCGAATTCAAGGCCCTCTGTTTCGTTTGTAGAGAAAGTTCACCAATGCACAAAAAATATTTCGAGAAAAAAACATTTCAACTCCAATTACATTCAAACGGACTTCGCAGTTTGCGCTGAGTGTAGAACGAAATCTAGCCTTTTAATATCGAACTACAGCTTATCCAAACAATGACCCACCATTTGTCTAACACACTGATCAACCAGTTCGGTAATTCGTTCGTCCGTAAATTCCTCCGGCAATTGCGTGCAAACAATTCTGACTTTCTCAATGATTTCAGTATAATTCGATTGGAGCAGGTCACACGCGGTGCTGACGATTAGACCATTCAGCTCAGCTTTTTGCACTTGCGATAGTTCGAAGGACATTTTTTGGATCTATGTATATTTTCAGTCCTCGATTTGCATTTGTTGAACTGTTGTCACCAATAAATGGCTAAAAATAGCGATTAGTAATATAAAAGGATGTAAAATTGCAAAAAAACAAGAGCCTATTGTCTTGCTATGTTAAAGTGGTTCTAATTAAATTTCCGGTCAGCGCGCAGAAAAACATCATAAAATGTTGCTAGACCCGCTAAGAACCGCTGGCAAGCAGGTTTAAGTGTAATAAAACACCAGACAATCAAGCTCACGCACGCTGTTTTCTGCCAATGAAGGGTTTCGTGTTCTGGTTTGACCATTTCTCGCAATTCTGTGGAAACTCACTGTGTTATTGGGTCGTGCCAATTCATGTCAAGCTGAGGAATCAGCTTGACGCATAAAAGTAGAAACAGCACACGCTGAGGGAACCTGAATGCTGCTGCCAGGAAAGCGAACCCCATGGGCATAAGAACATGAAGCAGCGTCGGATAACAAAACAGAACTGACACGATAAAGTTGGGAAAGTTTGTGCCATGTTGTTGTGCCGGACACCATTATAAATGGAAATTGAAAAAAGTAACTGTCACACAACGCAGCCCACGAGCATTCTCATGGCCACGGATCAGATGATAAAAAAAGTACCGAGATGAGACCTTTGGATATACTGATACGGATATACTTAGCGGATGTGTCGGTCGACACATTCAAGCTGCTACTTTGTATCTGGCATGTTTTGATCTTGTGAAAGAGGGCCGCACAAACATGAAGAATTGTCACAATTTCAGTTTGTGTGCTTCGACGACTTTGCAGCCATCGAGGTGAATGCCACGCTCATTATTATTACGGACTCGACTCTCTCTGATGCAGCTATGAAAGGAAATTAATGGCCTGGCAAATATTGCTTTTTCATTTTCTACTCCCAGTAGTTCCTCGTTGGCTGACAACGACATATTCAGCGACTGCTGCATGTACACAACACCAAAACGTCAGACACCGCGAGCGATTCAATCTACGGTATGTGCAGAATTCTGCTCTGATATTTTCGGTCTCGGTACTGCTCAGAAGAGTTCGCCCTACTTATTGTCATCGGTGTATGCGTGTGTTGGAATTGCTGACATAACGGTCAGGCCGACTCAATAGGTATCTAAAATTACCTCAGCTCCCGTCTGTTACACCACATTCGCAACATGCACAGCGTACATAATGGTCATTATGGTCTCAGAAAAGTATTGACTGTTAGTGACAATACAATTATGTAGGTTATTTGCACAATTAATTGCTACTTTTGTCTGTATGCCTGTTGGATACAGTTTTAGAATGCACGCAAATCTCGTCCGAAAATGTTATTTTGATACGATACGGACACTGGACATACAGCATAGCCGAATCTATAGACGTATAGCCGTATAGCACGTTATGTAGCTACAGTATGTATGTACAACAGAAACTCTAACCACAACTTTTCCGGCCATTATTCATGGTTGAAGACCATGCTGCATATGAACGAAAAGTGTGTTTTGCACGCTTGATGACAGGTGTGCTGCTTGGAGCAGCGCGCAAACAAAGGAGGCGGAAAATTTGTAGTTTTCTCAATGTACATGCACCTCAAGCTTGAGATGTTGGCCTGTATCCAGACAGAAGGCGAGTCTTGCAAGGCTCAGTGGATTGCACAGGAACTTTCGAGATAAACAAGTTTTGATATGGAAGGGATGTCATGTCAAATGTGAGTGAAAGCACGGATTAAGTCCAACAGGCAGGAACTTTGCTTGATCGTGCACTCATATGACAATGCTTTAAAAAACAGACTTGGTTTTGGAATTTTAAGCCCAGCGGTCAATGTGTGATCCAATAAGCCAGGCGGGCAGAAAAAGTGAGGCATGGAAGCGGTTTTATTTACCAACAAAGTGAACTGTTTCAGCTACTTTCGATTAGGTGGGTGCAAAAAAATACCTCGCAAACTCAGTTACAATGTCAGATCAGCTACGGCTTCGACTTTATTGGGGTCCAGCTGCTGGTACTATAGCTTCGAACCGAGCCAGATATCTGTAGAATAAGCGGTACCTATAAGACAAGCGCGTCAGCTAAATTTGCACTTCAATTGAACGCCCGTAGTGCATGCATGAACTGGCAGCAGGACTGGGCAAAAGAACAGCAACGTCTAAAAGAAGAAATTGCATTGCTGCGGAGATGGCCAAACTGAACCAATAGCAGACTCTGCATGGGGGAGGGGCACTCCAACAAGAGCAAAATTGATTTTTCTTCAACAGCGAATAAAAATGAGAAGAAGCCCCCCCCCGCAAGTTGCGTCCTGCGTATAAATGGATGCCAGCGCATATTCTATAGTTTGTTGCTTGACTCGCATGCATAGATGAAAGAAGCAAGAAATATGAGTGAAGAGATTTCGTTTGTGGTTCCCGCTTGAAACCACGGCATGTAGCGTGTGCCACTATAAGAAATGTCCGTTTTGGCAGAAGAAGAATAAAACACTAAATTCTGGGAATAAAACGCTAAATTCTGCCAGCCTGAGCAAACAGAGTGCGTTTTAGTAAGTGTATACGTAATTCAAGTCTACGCCACGTCGCGTGTGTCTGGGAGGGGAGCGAGCATGAGCAGGGTACGGAATTGGGAAAAGGCTACGGTGGTGTTTTTCTGGTGGAATTTCCATGCTATTAATGGCATGCATCATGCAGTCCTTGAAAATTCAAGCGCTGTCGAAAATATCCACATGGCAATCATCAAAAAGATTCTGAAGCAAATCAGCATGGACCTTGAAGCATACCACAAGCGCATAAATGTGTGGAGCTCACTACATACTGTAATACTGTATTTATGCCAGTGCACTGTGGCGGCCCGCACAGGTTATGAAGTAATTTGGCGCAAGCTTAGTGGGTGGGGGACTGATGTGAGCGCTGTGATACCGAGCCGTTCGGAACCATGTGTGGTTCGAATATTCGTGGACCACTGCACCGTGAAAAGTAATACTCAATTGCGTCTCTTGGGGTACCCAATAACAAAACGAAACACTCCAATGTAGTAGCATCAGCTGGTCTTTAAGTGTCACATGAACCGACCAATACACTTACCAAAAGTGTGAGCCGATATAGCAGTCAAATAAATGAGTGTCGCCCACAAAATCGCTTTGGTTGCGGAGGCTTGAGAACGGACCATTTGCGGTACCCTATTGGTAAGGGCTCGGTTTGGATTGCGGTCTTGGTTCACCAAAACGTCTCTGGTACTATAGGTGTACATATGTAGGTATGTATGTAGGACAAAAGTTTTGAATCTGGAGGCATCAGAATAGTAGTGCAGGCCAGACTCTGGTTCGGTGTCCGGCATGGTATCCGTCATCTGACACCTACATTGAGGGGTCTCCCGCTCGATAGCCAACAGTTGAAGAAAAATCAGGATGAGCGTGCCCACATCAGTGAAAATCAAACCTCAACTGAACTCTTCAAAAAGAGGATAATTTGATTGAAAGCACATCAGTAGGCCTGGTTCAAAAACGGTCAAAATCTGCGTTTGTGTTAAAATAGTTGTTCTGCCAGCAAGTATTGGGTCAAAGCCACCCGACCTCCAGCGCCCGTTCCCGGCCCAGACAGAGGTTGGCCTCCTTCTGCACGTAACAGAAACACCAGATCTCCGGTAAATTTCCGTCGGTCGTCTGTCTATCGGTTTAGCGACAACCAGCCAGTCATTCGAGGAATTCGGCCAATTTTTCAAGCTGAGCGTGAACGTTTAGCTGAACCACGACACGAGTATACAAACATTCGGACAATTTTGAAGCTTTTATATTTGTGATTGTGTCCGTGTGCAAATCGGGGCATGCGCGGTAGCGCATGTCCCATATGGTTGTCCGGAGTTAGTGCCGGCAGCAAAATTTTTCACTGGCCAGTAATTCCACAACAAAGCACCGATGGTTTCAATATTTAACCACAAGGTGCCTTAGGCCACCCTACATCTGCGTACAAAATTTGACGTTGATCGGTACCGGCGTCGTGGAGTTACGGTACCAAACGCCTCTCAAAAAGTGCAAAAACGTTCTTCTTCTTCTTTCTTTCTTTCTTTCTTTCTTTCTTTCTTTTTTTTTCCGGCAAAATGTTCGTCCAAAACTCAGGGATGCATCGGAGGAGAAATCCGCCGCGGTACCGGGGGTTTTGAAGGTCGAGAAACTCGGTGGTGACATTGGTTTTTGAATCCGGAGCTCTTCGGAGCCAGAACCGGAACTGGAACCGGAACTCAGTATTTAGCCATGCAAATAAGTCGCACAATACTGGGCTGGTCATAAAGACAGTGCGTGCGGTATATAGGTTTTCGGGTCGAGAAATCTAATGGTGACATTGGTTTTTGAATCCAGAGCTCTTCGGAGCCAGAACCGGAACTGGAACCGGAACTCAGTATTTATCATGCAAATAAGTCGCACAATGCTGGTTTGATCATAAAGACAGTGCGTGCGGTATATAAGTTTTCGGGGTCGAGAAGTCTAATGGTGACATTGGCTTTTCAATCCGGAGCTCTTCGGAACCAGAACGGGAACTGGAACCGGAATTCAATATTTAGCCATGCAAATAAGTCGCACAATACTGGTCTATTCATAAAGACAGTGCGTGCGGTATATAGGTTTTCGGGGTCGAGAAATCTAATGGTGACATTGGCTTTTGAATCCGGAGCTCTTCGGAGCCAGAACTGGAACTGGAACCTGAACTCAATATTTAGCAATGCAATTAAGCCGCACAATACTGCTATGATCATGAAGCCAGTGGGTGCGGAACATAGGTTTTCAGGGTCGAGAAATCTAATGGTGACATTGGCTTTTCAATCCGAAGCTCTTCGGAGCCAGAACTGGAACTGGAACCGGAACTCAGTATTTATCAAGCAAATAAGTCGCACAATACTGGGCTGGTCATAAAGACAGTGCGTGCGGTTTATAGGTTTCCGGGGTCGAGAAATCTAATGGTGACATTGGCTTTTCAATCCGAAGCTCTTCGGAGCCAGAACTGGAACTGGAACCGGAACTCAATATTTAGCCATGCAAATAAGTCGCACAACACTGGCCTGATCATAAAGACAGTGCGTGCGGTATATAGGTTTTCGGGGTCGAGAAATCTAATGGTGACATCAGCTTTTGAATCCGGAGCTCTTCGGAGCCAGAACCGGAACTGGAACCGGAACTCAATATTTAGCCATGCAATTAAGTCGCACAATACTCCTCTGATCATGAAGCCAGTGGGTGCGGAACATGGGTTTTCAGGCTCGAGAAATCTAGTGGTGACATTGGTTTTTTAATCCGGAGCTCTCCGGAGCCAGAACCGAAACTGGAACCGGAACTCAGTATTTATCCATGCAAATAAGTCGCACAATACTGGCCTGATCATAACGACAGTGCGTGCGGTATATAGGTTTTCGGTGTCGAGAAACCCAACGGTGGCATTGGTTTTTAAATCTGGAACTTTTGGGAGCCAGAACCGGAACTCAGTATTGATCAATGCAAATAAATAGTGTAATAGTGATCTGATCTCCAATAATGTGTCAGCTGTTTATGTTTCTGGGGTCGGTTAATCCGGTCGTGACATCGCTTTTTAGCTCTAACTTGATTGAGGTTTGAAACAGTAACATGAATACAGTAAAACCACCACAAGGTGAACCTCTACATAGTGAATTCCTCTGTATAGTGAACGAATTATCAGTGTGATCATATGTATTTTCCGTCCACCGAATGAGAAAATGCGCTTACTCGTTCGATTCAGTTGGAAAACTGCCGAAGAGATCATGCAGAGGAAATGTTGCAAAGTGAAATGGTCGGTTGTGGATATTTGTTCAAATCTTGAAACTTCTTATATTCAATTTTGAGTCCGAAGTCCAAAACCTTGCCTGAATTTCAGGGAAACCGACGAAGACCTGGCGACTGGCCATAGTCGTTCGTTGTTGAGTTTTTATTCGAAATCTTCGAATGAATAAAGGAAAATGCGCCGAAAATGGTGATGCAACGACATGCTTTCTACAACGACCGAAAGTTGTGCACCGGCACGAAACTGTTCTAATTATCAGTAGTCTACTGCAAAACTATCACGCTCTATGTAAGGTGGCCGCTCTCATGAAAATGATCTCATGCATAATTTTTCGTCCTTATTTCTTTCGGGCCAACTGTCTTCACGAATAATTGATGAAAACGAATACAATCGTTCGAAGTGGACTTTTGTGAGACAGGGCCATGATGTCAAATCCTACTGGAATGGAACACGACTGCACACACATCACCACTGGTTATTATGCACGTTAATGAACTTGCCGTAAATAACGAACAACAAATGGGGTCGTAAACTCAAACTCTCCAACATAACATCAGCTTCATGACCGTGTTATACGATGATAATTCGCGCAGATACGTGATACCGGATGGATACTGTGAGCGTGGGCTCAGCAGCGGTGCCATTTCGTCTGCTGCCGGTCAATGTGTGTAACTTACCCGGAATTTACAGCCGAACAATAAAGAGATAATCGGCTAATATACAGTTAGCTCCTGGTGGTCGCTGGTTGAGCATTGTTCATTTGTACATCGGTTATGCGCTCATTTGCTGATTCCAAACCAAACAGACGCAGCGGCGTTTAGCCAGGCCAAGCATGTCGCTGGTTGTGACTTGCGAGTCTGACCACACGTTTGGGAATATTCTCCGAAAGTTGTTGATTTAGACAGTTTGGTGGGCCATTGTCAGTGCACATGCTGCCATGTCCACAACATAGCGTGACCGACGCGTGGTGGTGGATACATTGACAAGGGGCAAGGCAGTGTTACGTCGTGTCCCATTGAACGAGCTTGAAGCGCTCGGTGTTTTTCGAATCGTGACCCTTCCTGTGCGATGTTTGGCTCAGCGTGGGGTCTGTTGCGATTTTGTTGTTTATGTGATTTTGACAAGCGTAAAAGTTGCTCCCCTGTGAGCGCTGTGAGAAACTTTTACGCTGAACAAAAACACACGGACAACAGAATAGCAAGACATGGCCCAAACCACTTTCACCCCCAGCAAAGTGCGTATTTTGCCTGCCTTGTCTGGGTTGCTTGAAGCGTTTTGTGCAACGGTAATCACCCGCAAACGGACGTGATTGAACGATGTCGGAAAGCCCACCTTTTATTTCATACATTTTCCAATGTGGGTGCGCACATCGCGCTAACAAAAGCTCTTCAATTTCATGTCCACCGCTGCCGGCTAACTCAAAAATCAATGAGTTGCTTCTCTCTGCGAACAAACAATCCGACCTGTGTTTGTGCATGACCTGATCAGGTTACACATATTGCACATGGTTTCACACCCTATTCGGCCTGACACATGATGATGGGCATAATGTCATTGTTTGAGCCAATACCTGTATCACTTGGATATTCTACAGTACCATTCGAATATATCCTGTATACGGCGCCTGAATGCGGGGGCACGCACTGGCTGCCTGTCGTGGTTTAGTTATGCCGTCGATGCACATCGTCAACTCAGCCCTAATGTCATTATATCGAAAAAAAAACAACCCAAACACAAAAAAAAACCGCAAAAAAAAAAAAGCACGCCACAAGGATGTATCCCCCCCCCTTTTGGCGTATGCTGCTCAGTCAGGGATGCTTGAGTTGACCACCATGGTTGACGACTTGCGTTGATGACTAAACAATTAGCCCATATGGATTATGCGTGCCGGAAAATGTCGCATCCATGCTGAGAGGAGCTTTGTTCGAAAGTATCATCCTGATAAGGGCTTGATTAGTTCCTAATAAACCAAACCACCGAAGATCCGTGGAAATCAATTTGTAATTCGTCATGCATTGGCATTTTTTTGAAGAAAGAACCACGGCCTGATTCTGGACAGCGTGACGGCGGGCCTTTGACTTACTAACAACCACTTGTAGCAACACTGATTTCTACCGCCAATGCAAGCAAGCAGTGTCTTCGGTGACATTTCGTTTGCTCTCGACAAAATTTTTCTCAAGGACAGCAACAAAGTAAACATAAATAAAGGCTCTGGTGCTTTTATTCGGCATCCTCGGGCACTCAGTTTGCTTTCGATGCAGTCATCGATCAAATGCAGGCGCCATACAGTACTGCATGCGCATGCGGGCGGAGGAACAGCCCGGAAACGTATTTGGTACTGTATGGGTGGTATTTTCGAAACGGAGTGTAAGCTCGGTCGAAAGCTCAGTTGATGTAAGCTCGGTGTAAACATGAAACATTACACGTTAACAGCAGGCAATGTTTCATGTTTACACCGAGCTGACACCGACCGAGCTTTCGATTGAGCTTACACCGACCTCTTTACACCCAACTCACCTTTACACCGTTTCGAAAATATCACCCTTTGTGTGGATGCGCAGGGGAATTTGCTGGTTCCTCTGATGTGGCTGCTCGCCCCCGCATCTATGCTGAACATCCCATGCACGTGCACACACGGTCAGTGCAGCTCATTGGCAAATATTTGCTTTCCCTGGTGCGATTATTTACTTCCCGTGGTTGTCGAGTGTCATTAGCAACATTAGATCTGATCTGGTTGCATTGTCGCTGACAACACAAAACGTGAGAAAATACGGGCCTGATATACATATATATATACATATGTATGTGTGGTGTGTGGTTGAATACCGTTCTCTTGTTTTTTTTCAACCAGGACCATCGTTTTATGCTTGCATTTCAGAATTATATTTTCCTGATAAATAATACGAAATCGATGCAATAACAATCCAATGGCACGATTCAACTTGTTTCTTTTCTGTCTGGTGACATTCGGACTGTTGGTTGACACTGCCCAGTCATTCTACAACTGGGAAGGCGGGCCGGCAGTGTTTCCTCAAAGCATTGGTGTGTGTGAGTTGTTTGCCCGTTACTTGAGAGAGTTGGAGAGAATCGCCTCAGGAAAGAGTTGGAGTTGGAGTCTCGCGATAAATTCGACGGGGGCAAGCGCTACGACTTTGAATACGTCTTACTGTTCGATAACGGCAACGCCAAGAGAGTTTGTTTTTACCGTAGGTGGAGCATTAAGTGCGCCACCAACGTACCCTAAAAGTTAATCATTTGATGCGGGAGAGCTACTGTATATGTTCATAACCTGTAGAAAAACCGTGCTCAACGGGTGGAATTTTCGAAGCGGTGTAAAGGTCAGTTGGGCGCAAAGAAAGGTCGGTGTAAAGTTCGGTCGAAAGCTCGGTCGGCGTACATAGCTCGGTGTAAACGTGAAACATTGCCCGTTGTTAACGTGGAATGTTTCAAGTTTACACCGAGGTCTCATCACACTGAGCTGTCGACGAGCTTTCCCACCGACCATTACACCCAACTGACCTTACACCGTTCGAATATCACCCAACGAATGAAAACTTATCTCTGCTTTGCCGTGGCGTAATCATGGTTGTATGTAGCTGCCTTCAAGTTTGATGTGATCTGGTCATATAAGGTTTCAAGTATATGTACAAACCTCACGTTTGGCAGGCTCGGCGAGTGCGCGCAAACGTCGTCTGCCTTTGAGCGTCAGGCAGTATCCGTACGGCCGACAGATGACCTACAGCAGTCCGCATACGCTCAAATCAGCGGGTCACATCTATTACCTTGTCACTAAACGGCGTCAACCGTCACGTGGATACCGGCATGCACAACCATAGAATTTCAGAATGTCAAAGTTGTTCTTGTTCTAGACCAAAGTGATCAATTTATATCAATCTTGCTTTGATTTATTTCGGTGGCCTGTTCAATAAATCCGCATAAGAGTTGCACCACTTCTACGAAGAACCGTTGTTTTCGCATTGCATACAAATGTTCGTGTACTTGCTCAGAACGTTTTTCTGCTTACACAATACTTATGTCACATTATTACTTGATTACATATGAATGTTGGAATGTCATGTCATATCTCCACTTCAATCCAAGACCACCACGTCACTTTTAACGTGTTTGGATGCGTGTTGACAATCACACCTTTGATCAAAATATTTTTCTGCAATTTGTCCAAGCATCCGTGAAAAAATGTGATACAAATACTGTATTACCTGAACTTTCATAAGTTTGTTTATCGATAGACCAACACACAATTTCAAATATCGATCTCCGTAACATTCATGTTGGTGCAACATCAAAAGTCCGGATTACCCGAGCAGCCCTTCTTCTTGGTTTGGAACAGGTTCCTCAACATGCCTCGTTCGGGCGCGAAGGCTGCGGATTCGGAACTTTCGTACACACTCACGCCGGCTGTGCACTGTGCAAGGTGCGGAAGGGGCATTATTTGTTTTTAAAATGGCCCAAGAAAAGCATTTTTTTATAAACCATGGAACGTATTAGCAAAGGCCTTTGTCACGGAGCACATCTGACCATGCAGATCATTAGGTATGGCACAACTTGCATCAAAAACGGCTCAAGTCTATAATTTTGCAAACGTGTTTGTGCATGAAAGATTCGTGGAACTTATGGTGTTAAAAACAAAACTCGCTCCCGGCGTTTTCTTTTCACCTATTGTATAATTGAAATTTACTAAACCTTATAATTTTCAGCCGTCATCTCAGCGCAACTCTGTTCGCACGTTCGTTCCCATTGTCGCTTAATCACGTACATGTCAAACGTTCGATTGTGCATCACGTTATCCGCGCCGCACAACGACTGCGCTTGTAGGAAGTTCCCTGTCAGAAACAAATAAGCAAACATTGTTAGCGAGATAGAAATTAGGAACACCAAGAAACGGGGCGCAACACACATTTGTTGTTATCAGCTTGTTTCTTCAATTGCTCGATCACTTTTTTGTCCGTCAACTTCGGAACTTTGGTGGAAGCTCGGTTTTGAGCGGACTGAAAGGATTATATATTATTGAACCAGCATATTAATTCAATATTGTAACCTAAAAGTATAGGCCTTATCTGGCATCTGCATGCATGTATTCATATGTACTTACTTGGTGCACAACACCAGCGAAACACGAAGGAACGAGATTTGCGACCATCAGAAACACATCAAGCGTTTTCAACTTCATGTTTTATCACGATGGATCCCGCACGTTTATTGGTCATCTTTTAGACAAGGTGGCAAAAATGCCAGAAAAAACTACATGCAGTGCATCGTGCTAGCCTATGAAAGGTATATCTGTTTCATTGTGTGCATGAGCATCGTTGTTGATTCTGAAATTTGCATAACCACACAGAAGTGCACCTGAAAACAGCGCTTGGTATACAGGTGGTTGCATTCTTCTCTCTTGTAACTTGTGGATCTGGCCTGGAATATTGGTTATCCAAAATCTGTGGCGTCATCATTAACGTACTTTTTATGTGGGAAAGGTACCTTGCAAGTATGTAAACGTAAAAGGGTTGGGGTGGTGGCGATTGATCGTTAAAAATACGACAACTACTATGTACATACCCACAGGACAAAGAAGAGATGGAGAAAGGTACATACACATTGGTTTCGACCGCTTGACTGCCAATATGGTTTTTGGTGTCAGTTGACTGGCAATTGCTTTTTTTTTAATTCTGGGCGTTTCAATTAGAATAAATCATCAAACGGGATCACTGAGAATATCACAGTATCACCGAACGACTAACAAATCTGGGCTAGGCAAAAGAAAGCAAATTAATATCACTGAATTTCACCAGGCGCCAGCTCGAGTCGACCCCAGTAGATCTTGGTCCATTGGGCGGTCTATTATGTTCGATCTGTGAGCTCTCGTCACTCCACTCCAAGTTGCCTCGAAGCTTCAAAGTTCTGGGCGACCAAGGTTGCTCGAGAGGCCAACACGGCTGTGTTCAGCTGGACTGTTTACATCTTGCCATGGTGCTGTTGTAGTCTTTTGGTCCGGCTGTAGAAAGGGCGAACATCCACTGCCATTCACGAATTGTTCGCAATCAATTTATTCTTTTGTTGTCGTGGAATCTTTGTGGGTTAGTGATGTTCTGGGTAGGATCAGCAGACGAGTTCGGTTGGGGTTACTGTAACCAGTAGTTGGGATGGGAAGGAACGTGATGAATGTTTGGATTTGGGTTTGATCAAGAAGGTAAAATTCGTCGTCGGTAGAAAAAGTCAGAATCCATGCTCCCATTTCTGGCAATTGCTTACTATTCTTTGTTCAACTGAGAGTTCTTTTGATTTTTTCACACTTGAATTGAGACACAAAGAACTTTGGCGGGTCTTTTTGGAGGTAAATTTGCCCGAGGCGTTCGCACTGACGAACCCTGGCGCCTCCGTCTGTCTGCGAAAGCAAAGCGAAACAGACCAACATTACTGCACTTTGCTCGTTGTGTCAGATGAGAAAGGAAATGAGCTCCGTGGAAATGGGCAAGGCCTAACACTTGTCCTCTATTCTTTCCGACAATGAGAACCGCATCAGCTGACCAAAAATTGAACGCCTCGGGGTTGTGCATGTGC
>JASAMV010000637.1:0-20737 GCA_030248065.1 Rhynchonema sp. JSB1_4
AGCTAACAACCAACGTCCGCAGAACTTCTCGCACCTCAGATTTCGGTGTCAGCGACTTTGAGGAGTCCGATTTGGGTGCGCTACTGCTGTGACTAGAAGACGGTCGGTCATCATCATTTGGAATCGAGATGTGCAGAGGACTTTTGGCCTGAAACATTACGCCAGGTTACAGCGTTCGGTTGATCACACAAAATGTTCCAGGCAGGGAAAGTTGATGACATAGGCAAATTTGGGATATCAAGCAACCGTCTGGTTTTCGCACCAACCCCAGGTGTCGCTGACCGATCCCGTTTTTTCAACAGCAGTTTCTGTACAGCGTTGGTCACTTGTTTTTCTCGCACCACACTCAGTCGCTTCATTCGGCCCAATCTCGCTGCTTTCCATTCCTGAATTGATCCAAAGTGACTCGAAAAGCTTTTCAACATGACAACGTTTCAGTTTAACGAGCAAAACATAGGTACATGATTAAACATATCTCACCTTGCTGAGGGCACGCGAGCGTTGTTTATCGAAAGCGACCTTGTTTTTTCGTTGTCTACAGTAGTCATCGAACGGACAGGAGTCTTTCAAATTTGATTCTGGTTCAAACGTGTCGTCAGAAGGGCCGTAGCCAGACCAGCGCACCTAAAATCAGGGATGGATCAAAATCTATTTTGAACAAGGCGTGCGGCATTGTGGTAAACCAGAACAGCATGTCAGCCAGGTGGACACAAAAAAAGGAAGGCAACATACCTGAAACCTGAGTTCATATGGATTGGTGACCTCATTGCCAAATGCGACGACCCCACTGGTCACCAATTCGTGAGCCAGTCCATGTCTCACAATGTACTCAACATCGTAGTCGCCCTCCTCTCCAGCCGCGGCCGACTCCGTGGCACCGGTTAATGCCGAAAAGGTTGGCATACCGGTAGTGCGATTCAACCAACCAGAATTACTAGTTTACGACCGCGCTAATGCCGACTAAAAGATTCGTACTTTGATAGCTGGGTGATTACCATAAATCAAGCTGCAACAATAACAATACACCTGCCAATTACTGGCAAGTGGCCAAATGAACGTAAACGGCTGACACAACAACGCAATCGAGCTTCGAATCATTTCACAGGATAAAGTCAGTTTTTATGCAAACGAGCGAAATTGTTGCATGCGAAACAATAGATCACAAATCGCACATCAAGCATTCTTTGAATTGTTGTCAAGTCGGCACAAGAACAGTTGCCACAACAGCACACACGTCGACGGTATGCGATCGACAGGGACAGCTGCTCGGGCAAGTATGTGGAACAGCTGGGCACCTGTGAAAAGACAATCCTTCTGCGACATCATCCATCAATGCAAACAGAATTTGCCACATTGATCGCAATGAGAAATCGGCCAATGCCGGGTCCCAGCACCGCAGCTGCTCTGGATACAGTCAACCCTCAGAATAGTGACATAGGTCACTTTTGTCACCACAATTCCACTAAAAAGAATTTACAAGATGTTCACACTGGGCCTATTTTGCATATAACGAGACATTTATTGAATGCGGAACAACGCGTTTCGTGGATCATGAATGCGCTTAGCACTACCTCAGGCGTAAAAACGCAAAAAAAACAAAAGAAAAAAAAAAAAAAAAAAAAAAAGAAAAACAAAATAAAGATAAAAATTCTCTCTCTTTAAAAAAAATAGAACCACAGTTGCTCGACCCGCGGCGGCGCAGACAACTGACACTATAAAAAAAAAAAAAACAGCCTCCACAGAACAACTAAAAAAAAAAAAAAACAAGACAGAAAAAAAAAAAAAAAAAACAAAAAAAAAAAAAAACAAAAAAAAACAAAAAAAAAAACAACAACAAACACCACAAAAAAAAAAAAACACACAACAAAAACAAAGACCAACACACCACCAGCACCCCACCACAACAAAAAAAAACGCCAACCGCAGCCGCCGGCGCCAAGAGCCGAAAACCCCCAACCCCTAATAGCATATTTGACACAATCAGATAGTCAATGAAGTTTTACCTGATGCCTGAAATGGTGCGGTGCGCGACCAAAGCTATCCACAAGTCCTCGATGACCCGCCAAATAGCCTTGCAATAACACAATAACAGAGTGATTCTCCTTCCTCAAGAACATCAGGCATTCAGTGTGCAACGGTAGATTTTTGTGTGTGCTGTGCCTTGTGTATCTTTGTGACCGAATGTATGTTTTTTAATGTCATTTCTGCAAATATATGTTGTCACAGTAGTAAAACAAATGCTTGGCGAACTTTGGTTCACGAGAAGTAACACCAAGAATAACAGCAGTTCTAGCTTGAACGTTTATCAGCAACAAGAACAGCAACACGATTTCAATTTGTTTTGCAATACCATTTTAAATCCAAAGAAAAAATTTAAAACCTCGTCACGAAAGGTTCCATTTACCCACGAATACAAAAACAGATTGGCTGTGGAATTTACGGTCAATCCAATAATCGCAACATGCAACCCCATTGCGTACTTTTCGAGCCTGGTTGGAGTGACGCGAACCACATACAATACAATGTTGAACAGTGCGATCGGCAGGAGAGTGCATGAAATGGAGCACAGTAACACGGCAGCGATAGTCCGACTGATCTCAGCAGCTTGCAGTTTCTCGCTTTCACTGCTAATCCAAGCGACAGTTTGATTCAGTGATTTATCACTGTTGGGTGGTGTCGTGTTCAACGCAGACATTGTCCGACGGAAAGTCACGTAGAACACAACGTAGGTAATAATTAGAGCCAAAACCGTGCCGACGGTCAACGGAAAATACAACTTGGCCTGTTCGACATTGAGAGGATATGTTTTGCACAGCAAGGGCACGTTCGCAAGAATGGTGTGTTCCCAAGTAACGCGAATGAAGAGCGCTTCTTCCATAACCGTGGTGGTAAAAATTAAAACTGTGGCCACAATGGCGCGCAGTCGCGCACGAGCGTAAAACTGCTGGATTGGTTGAGGTGCAGACAACAATCCCACGAGCCGCTCCAACGAGAGGTATAACGTGAGTCGTTGAGATATTCGAACTGAAAACCACACAGTTCGTGAATTTGCCATCGATCGGTCAAAACTACGTCCGTGCGTCATTCTTTATTTGGTTGGTGGTGTCGAAACAAATCAAGAGTAATTTTTTTCACGGCTTAATTTTCTGGGTGACATCAAAACTCACATCCCAATCTGGCCATGATGGGCAGCACCATACAAGCACCGGGTGACAGCGTGTGTCCAATGAGGACGGCTAACTTTGTCGCAAACGGAGGATAACACGACGTCAGATCAGCAACAGCCAATGGAAGGAAGCAACTGAGTTGACGTTGCGTGCGCACCGGCTTGCTGGTAGCAAACAGAAGCACGATAATAAGGTTAGCCACCATGCCTGAAAAATAGATCACGTTACATTACATACGTCGACCTACGGTCGTCGGCAGGTTCGACCTAGGCCGAGACACAAGCCACTAGTGGGGACGAGATCTACGAGAACCGAATACACGCTGAAAGAAAGATTTGCGTTTGGTGAGATCAAAAGCATCACGTAAGTCCGGCGAAGTGGGAAATCTTCATGTCACCATGACATGAAGGTAACGTGTCAGGCGAAAACCAACCAACGAAAGCAAGTGGAAAGCTGAGCCAAGATATAACGGCAAATAACGTCGTGTAGTGAGGATCATTTGTTGCACAGTTATTTGTTGAATTGCATTCTGTCATCGTAGTTATATTATTCATCCGTGTTCGCCCGGGTTTTCACACAAACAAATAAGCTGCGACAAATGGCTAAAATTTTTAAAAACATCGAAAACCGCGGGCACCACAAAAATGAGCAGAACAGAACTGCAGGACAATGGACATTAAGATGGCGCTAGATTATGTTTTCCGATTCTTGTGCGTGTTTGTTGGCGGCACAAAAAGAGAATTAGCCTTTCCTCTTGCGTGACGAACGGTCAGACTGATAACAAAATAAGTTGGTGCTTTCCAAGTTGAGTGCGTAAACGCAAAACTGCGGTACACATAATTCTGAAGCACGATCCAATTAGTAACGAAGCGACGTCATCACGACAAACGTCGAGGGATAGAAGTAATGCTGAGCAACAAAGGTTTGTGCGCCTAGCTGCTTTATTTATATACTTGGTTTGACGTAACCAAGCTTCGGCGGTGGCTCTGGAGTACAAAAAGGATTTCGTCAAGTCGACAAGAATCTCCTCCGAGCATTCCTTCAGATACACATGAGTGGCCAATTTTGTCCAAAAGACGATGCTTTTTTGCCTAAGCTAGACGATTTTTTCAGCACAAGACCGCCAAAAGTCGCAAGCGTACTCCTTTTTGATCAGATGTTGAGGCAAAAACAATAAAAGATTCAACTGACTATCATATGAACTAGGTAGGTGAATCGTCCTAATGATTAGTGACCAAGCATGTATCAATACAGGAATGTAATTAACAATACTCATGCATTCGGTTGCCAACCGAACAACTTTTCAGTTTATGGAAATCTGATGAAGAGACGTTCTCGCTGTCGAAATGTAAACTGACGATGAATCGGAACGCTGACATCGCGCACCGCACCATTGTGACAAAAATTAGACCTACCGTAACACAACTTGTCACATCCGAATATCAAGCCGCAGTCGGTTGCCCCCAGCAGCGGTAGCTCAGCATTGTTGTACCTGACAAACCAAACGGTCGGACGTGTCATGTGAATTACATGTAAGTAACCACTACCACAAAATTACCAAACGGCCACATCTTTCGACAGTTGTGAAACCAAGCTGCGTCGTTCGAGGTTCGGTTCTGCACTCGGATCATCCAGATTGGCTGGCTTGACGAACTGAGCGTAGCTGACGAACAACACCTGCAGGCTCAAGAAATTATTTTGTATAATTGCCAGAAAGGGTATAACTAACTGTAATCAAAAGTCAATTGCACTTTGTGATAAACACAAACTAAACCATAAAAACACAATTTTATGTGCAAAGTAGCTACCGGTTTGACGCCACGTCGTTTATTAGATGCGGGATGCATGACATTCACTGTGAGCTCCAGACCAAAAGTGGCCTGAAAGTCATGGCCGAACGGTTGTTTTCATTTTCACAAATCACTCGAGCCGAACAGCTCACTTCTCGCAACGGCATTGTCTGGTATTCGCACAGACTCAAATCAGGCACCACACCAAACACGTGTGCATCTTGGCTGATCCACTCATTGAGCAGTTGTCGCGTTGCTTCATGTCTGCGCAGCAACCAATGCAATGCAACATTGCGCTGGTCCTGGTCTGAGACCGGTACTGCCGGAGGACACAATCGCGCACTGAGTGGCACACAAGCACTCATGTTAGCGCCCGCCCACAGTAGAGTTCGGATCTGAAAAGGACTTCTATCGAGTTCAGATCTAACTGGACTTCTATCCTGCATATTAGCTTTACAATTTATGATCACAAATTGAACTCACGGAAGCCAGATGCCGCCTGGCAACGGCTAGACTCAACGCAGAAACATCGTGACGACCAAGTTTTGTCACGCTCGCACCTAAAACAGCGGTCTCACAAAAAAGGAACACCAGCCAGACCAGACCTTGAAACATTACCTTTTGCCAGCAGTTTCCTGATCTGACAGACCGAACCAGAATGTGCGGCCAGCATTAACGGTGTCCATCCTGTATGTCTGGTGGACGCATTTAGCCATTTGGCGCCACTTTTGTCCGGCATCACGTCCAAAAGTACACCCAACATCTGGCACAGGCCCACGTGTGCACCGTTGGCGCTCATACACGCGTTATTGGCACGTTGCCAACACAACACGTGAAGAATCGTGGCGTCAGTCTCAACGTCACGTGTTTTCGTGAAGAGGATCTGTGAAAAGATAACAAGCAATGTTCAGATTTAATTGTTCGAACAGATATTCTCAATCGTAATTGGCTGGAATGTCAAACGCGCCCGCAAAACAACCTCCACAGCTTTATCCATCGTTTCACATTGCTGCACCAATTGCGTCCAAAGTGTCCTGAAACATTCAACATCAGCGATAAGCGCTGACGCGAGCATACGATCGGGAAGAGCGACGGATTCCTGCGCCTGTTTCTGCAAATATAATAATTGCAAACCATGGTCAAATTGTGTGACAAGATCAGAAAAACGACGCAAGCAAGCAGCAAACCTTGCGCAACGCTTCAAACCATTCATTGAGCACCGTGTTGTCGGTTGTGTCCAGCCCGCTGCATGTCGCATATCGTGCATTCTCCATCAACCAATCCTTGGGCAAGTCTTCAGCCGGTAACGGCAGTGTGTTGCTGACCGAACTGGAACATACCAGAATGTACGCAGATACCAAACTGGGTGATCGCATCCGATTGGGTCAGCCTTGGTCACGTGACTTTGGAGTATATGGAATTGTGGTAAGACCTCCATTACACCGTAAAAGCTGTTTACCAGTTCTCAGTTCTCTTCTATCTTGTCAAAGTTGTTGGTATTAGTAGATGTCCTGACGACATCCGCGAAAGAAGTCACGGGGGCAGACAGCTAAAGCCCAATCCAATTTCCCACCACCACTTTTGGACAAACAGTGCCTCATAAAACATGTTAACTACACCAGCACTAGCGAGATAAACCAAATTAGCACTAATTTGGTCGTGAACACAAACTTACATGGTGGTCTCCAGCTCGATGGTGCACACATACATCAACTGCTCCAGAATGTTCCTCCATTTTGTGTAATGTTCCATCGAGTTCGCTCCCAGTTGATTCACATGATTTAGCAGATATCGACTGGCACTCAACATCGACTCGTCGTGCATCTGTGTGGCCGAATCCACACTTTGCTGCTCAAATATCAAGAGATATATCGATCGTGTCACACAACTAGCTCAACTTTGGAGCCGCTCGCTACAAATATGAGTTGTGCACCCTATTTGTGGTTGCCTGTTTCACGGATGGCCGGTGCACAAGACCATCGTCAGCGTGAATGCACCTGACGGCAAACTGACCCCCGAAAAAACGAGCTGGTTTTATGTTCGCGTACAACAAAACTGCTCACAAAAAGCTTCTCTTTCCAACCATACCTTGCCGGCAGCGAAACGAGGCTGTTTTGAAATCGGTGGTGGCGATTCGGACTGCTGTGATCGAAGGACACCCAACTCGATAGGTTGTGCCTCATCGGTTGTGCCGCGCCGAAGGGAAGACGATTCAATTTGGTATGGTTCAATTCTGTCAAGACGCAATTCGAAATTGGCCACTACTGGGTGCTCGATCGACGACATGACAGGTCGTTGTGGGCTTTTCTTGAGATTGTGATCGTCGATTTGATGCTTTGCTTGCCAGTCGTCACTTAGTTGCTTCATGTCCCTCTCCAGCTGTTCTAACTGCAAAGAACTAACTGTTTGAACATGATCTCCTGTGAAACCCAACGTGAGCGGCACAAACCTCAGGATATGCCTGACGATAAGATTTATATTCGTCGGTTTGCTGCATATTGTCCTTTGTTTCAAGAGAGTGCTCATCGGAGTTGCGCCAACGTACCTGGAACCAACCGCCACAATCTACGCAATGACGACGATATCCACTGATAGTGGCGGATCCAGCTTTCGGCCAAAAAGGGGAGGGGCAGATCCCAGTACTAATTTTTATCTAGTGCGTGTTTGATTTTAAAAAATCGTTTTTAATCCAGTGCTTGTTTATAGTTGGGTTTTTTAGGCCAAATACCGCACAAAATATCGCGAAAAGTTTGCAGATTTTTCACGCGCGAGTCAAATTTCATAGAAATGGGTGTATCTGACGCGCGATTTTCGAATTTGCAATGTATTGGAGTAAAAATCCTGTGATTTCGGGGTCCTTTTTTCCTTCTTTTCTCCAAAATGGTGCCCCGTTTCAGGCACCACTTTGACAAAAAGGAGACTAAGCCCCTGTGGCCCGCTGGATCGCCAGTTTCCAGTGGCAAAATAAACACTAAACGCAAGGAAAAGCACGGGTAAAATGAACAGTGCCAACCCTGTATCTGATTTCAAATGGATTGAATTTTCTCTTGTCCGTGTCTTTAAAATATTTCTTCATCTGCTGATCCTGTCTCCAACCGCAGATCGTGTTGTGCGCAATAATTTCCTCCACAATCCACTCTTGATCTTCCGTTGTGTCGTCACTACATGAGGCCATTTTTTGAGCTCACAGATTCGTACTGGAATGAAATAGAAATAAATTATGGGAAACCGATTATTGACCATAAAACGGATAAGAATACAAGCGTTGTATGAGCACAACATTTGGCGATGAAACAACACATACGGTCCACACAGATCAGATACCACGACGCAGATCTTGCCCGCTTATTATATTTCATTCGACAAAAAACAGCAAAATATTGATGCAACATTCAAGTCCAGAAACAAAAAAGTTCGGTAAAAATATTGAAACATCAACAAGTGCATGAACATGAATGAGATCAACAACAAAGTCAGTCCCTCAATTCCATATCATACAACACACGCATTTCCCTGGCATAATCCCCCTCGGGTGTCTCCAACACCATCGGAATGTTATCAAATCGTGGGTCACGCATTAAATGTGTGAATCCCTTCATGCCAATCTGGCCCTTGCCTATGTTCTCGTGTCGATCCAGATGCGAATCACATGCGCCTGATCAGCAAAAGAACTGCGCAATCTTTAATTTTATACATTTATGGTTCCAGACCAGGGCTGCAAAGCAGAAACCAACCTTTCGAATCATTCAAATGTACGGCACACAGATACTGGAACAAATTGTGCTTTTCAAATTCGTCCATCGTTTTCTTGAACGCAGCTGCCGAGCGAATATCATAGCCTGAAGAAAACGAAACGTGACCAAAACGACGCAGCGTTATTAACACCAGAATTCAATCAAACTGGATCAAAATACCCAACCGGCAGCAAAAATATGACAGGTGTCCAAGCACACGCCCACTCTCGATTTGTCCTTCACACCGGCAATTATGTCCGCCAATTCGACAAACTTTCCACCGACGGTCGAACCCTGACCGGCCATCGTTTCAACCACTGAAACATGAAAAACACTACACACTCATGCATAGGAAACGTTGTAATAGATAGATTGTCTCGTTTTTTAAGACACCAACAGGAACATACCCAGTTTTACGCTTGTGGACGCAGCGTGCACAACATTGATTGTCTCAGCCACACGCGCAATGCAGTCGCGCACACTAATTTGGCCGCAGGTCGACCCTACGAGTCGGTGGGTAAAAGTTTTACGTCGTGCATGCTGTTTCATGAAGTATTTTTAACAGTTTATTCAGTGCTGCACGTTTCCTTCATAAAAACACAAAATACTACTCATAACCATAAAGCAAACACGAACCTGGATGGAAATTATACATGTGAATGCCGAGCCGTTCACATCTGTTCACCTCGTCAATCAACGCATCGCGGGTCTTCTTCAGTTTGTCGTCATCCGGTGCACCCGGATTCATCAGATAGCTGCCATGTGGCAAAATGTGTCGACCGTCGTAACCAAACAGCTGAGAATATTGATAAATACTACTGGGGACTTGACACGGTTTTTCATCTCACAAATTTGGATTGCATCTGGTAATTTATTTGGTCACGTTGACTCTAGTCCGTAGTGTATTAAACTTGGCTATCATTTGCGTCCGCACTCGCTTTGGCTACGTGATTTCCAGTTTCCCTGATGACGACTTTATTGACTGTTTGGGAACAATTTTCGTGTTGGCCAGAATTGCTGTGACCTCGAATATCCCAAGCGCAAGATATCATGTGATCAAACCGAATCAGTCAGGTTACAAACGTTGACAACATCCAAAGCCACCAACCTGACAAGCCTGTTTGAACTCGTCCACAGTTTGGTCGTCCATCGGCTTCGCATTCCATTGACGTTGATTGCGCACAAACAGTGCGAACGATCGACATCCAATGTGGGCCGCATTGCTCGCTGCGTTCGCCAAGCCACCTGAGTGAGTCGGAATGAAATAACTGGCAACGAGCCAAGACGAACCAATTGAATCAACCGACCAGCAGCACTGACATGTGCACCCAACAACTTCTTGCTGGCTGCCGCCTGCGCGTGCTTGATCACCTGAAATGTCAGGCAATTCGCATGTGAACATGAACGTCACGAACGCTTCAGACGTAAACACAATACCCAGATATTAGCACAAAAGTACCTGGGCAGCAACAGAGGAGGTCGACATGATCAGCGAGTCGCAATCGTCCCGTAACAACTCTGTCACACTGCTCTTGTGGTCGAGATTCGAATACTTCTGCTTTTTCACAGCAACATCCGGCTTCGGTTCATTGTTTTCCTCACCATCAATTTGTTGGTCCTTGTGCCGCTTGACTGCTGCTGCTTTACGTTTTGGCATCACGAACGGCCTGGTGAATGAAATGCATACCACAGGGTGCAGCTATATACTGATCAACCCCATACTGCTGACGGTTTCGGAACGCAATTGATATTTTCACTGAGAAATTGTGGCGTGTCACAAGTGTTCCTCGCGCGGCTAAAACCAGCTGCACGCATGAGCAAAAGCTATGTAGATGAAATATTAGGGGCCGTTCACAAACGAAAAAGTACGTAAGCGTAAAAAGTCGGAAATTCTTTGACAACGCCAGCAACAATGGGAAAACATTTCAATATTCGGGGGCAAATAACTGAAACTGGATTTCCGCAAGCGGAACCATTTTTGATAACGCCAGCGAAACACATCTCGCACGCAACAATATTTCATATCAAAAATTCTTATATATAAGATCGATTGTGCATGACACACAATTCCACAGCGTTTTGTGTGAAAGCAACAAAACAATAGAAAATATATTTCAGATACGCTCACAAGCTGTGCACATCATCACAAGGGGGGCAAACACGAAATTCAAAAAGTGAAAAAACAAACAAAAAACAGTACCTATAAAATATGAACAGCAACAGCAACAAAACAAGTCAAATTTCGCATGATCCTTCCACGAACAGATATCGGCACATTTGTCGAAAAGGGGAGCAAAAACATGGAAAATGAACATGATTCGTGGAAATGAACGAATTTCGCATAAAGAGAGCGATAGGAGCCAAAGAGAGACTAGCTTCGTAGAATTGGTTCACCCATCACAAAACGCAATAAGTACAACAATAGAAAAGATCTGAGACATCCAGTACAGAAAAAAACGAAAAAAACGCATGTACATTGTCCATAAATATCAAACCTGAAATAAGACTCAGGCAAGTGGTACACAACTGAAGTTGAATGATTTGCTGCTTGAGTATAATAACAATAACAACACAAGTGAAATGTGAATGAAGCCCTGTTCAGTGATGTTTCACAGGAAGCTGAGCGTAAAAAGAGAATGTGATCCCAAGATTACCATATTATCAAGAGATTTTTGAAATCTTCAGCCTTTCGTACAGATGATTTAGATAGTGGATTACAGTATACAGACGGAAATGTTTATCGTTGCGCCCTCAGTCGATACTGTAGCTTTTTGTATCAAACCCTGATTGCAATAACAATACGTTTTTGGCTATAATACACAACGAATGAGCATTCTCGACGGCAAACAACAGGTACCTATCTTTCAAATATTAAGCTTGATGATCGGACTCTACCGGTGCAGCAGGCACCATCACATCAATCGTATCCGTCCGACCAGCCAGTTTGACCACAGCCAGGCCAACTATCTGCCAGTCAACAACCTAACGACAACAGTGGTGGTCAACAAGTACAGTGTGACAATGGCAGTGGCAGTCAATTTGTGTTGGACATCGATTGTGTGAATCGTCAGATTGATGAGTCCCGTGAATATATTGGACAAGACGAAGAATAATAAACCGCGACGATTGATCACGTTGAGCAGACACGGCTGTAGTTGTTCGAATGGCGACTGGCCTGCAATATTTGGTGGACAGAAAGTATGGTTCGATTTGATAGTTAGATGGCCGTGTGACCACACAAAGAGGTCAGATCGACTGTTTCACAGGAAAAATGAAACCGGTGGAACTCGAGGCGCAGAATTAGAATCAATCAATAAATAGAACGCACCAGACGAGAACAACGGGAATTGAATGGCACAGCCAAATATGGTGAGCACTTCGATGGTGAGGAAAGAGGTGATGAGGAAGGATGCGACGAACAACTGCAATCAATTGGGATAAACATGGTGATTATTTTGTTGAAAATTGGAATTCACACCATTGATTGTTGACACAATTGAAGAAACAAGTTTTAGCCAGCATAAATGACAACCAACCTCCCAAATAAGAAACGTGAGGTTAGCAATACGCCTGGACGCCGGTCCAATGGTATGATGCGCCCAATAGACCAACAGGGCAAATGACGCGCACCACGATGCACAACGGAATAATAGAATCAACCAGGATTTTAGGCGGGCTCTGAACAATAAACTGAAGTGATGAAAGTAAGGAAAAGACGTGTGAAAACCACAAGAGCCCGAATCATACCTAGGTTTCTGCATGAGCGTGCCGATTTGGATGCCAGCCAGATATAAAGCCAAATAGCTGCCCAACGAACAAATGCCCTCGCGGTTTGCGTCCAGCACACTGCAAAATTTTGTGAATAAATCAATTCCGAAATTGAAAAATTACTAAAATTGCATACATACCTTTGCCGTGAATCAGCGCCGTCCCATCCATACAATATGAACGCGTCGAGTCCGTGTTTGAGGCACATTTCGTATGATATGGCTATGATGAGCGCTATGGCACCGCCGATACGGCGTAATGACACGCAACAACTCAGCAGACTGCTGATTATCTGCAATCGTTCGGGCATTTCATTGTGCTGAAGAAATATTTATTTCATCAATAAAGCTAAAAACCTCAAAAAACTAACTCTAATGGCAGCTAGCGTGAAAAAGAAATTCCAATGTACACCGTACTCGGTCTCGTGCTCATGATAGCCGCTAAGCTTGATGAAAGCAAGTCGAATGAAGCCGAGCCACAGAATGGGTAAAGATTGGAGCACTCGCTTTGTCACCCTGAAAGTACAACTGAATGCGCATTGTTGACTTTTGCCACTTGTTATCATAACACCTCTTCTGCAAAATCACAACATGTTCTTCTTGCGTTGCCATTTGTCTCGTTTATATTGCATTGTTGCCGACTGAAAATGATCAGAAAAAAGCTGAGCCAGCCGACCTATTTGGTATCTTCTTCGTCTCAGGGGCAGTCATCCCATTGACAACAGCGAACAGCCCAACACCCAGATCCATCGGTGAATAGCCGTACGACTCAGTCTTGGCAAATCGACGTGGCATCGCTCGGAAATCAATCGATAAAATCACGACCGCGGTTGATATGAGGAAGTAGGATCTAGAATTGGACGATTCTTATCAGTGATTCGTACACTTCAAATCCAGCACACGGTGAAATAATAATCAGCTCCACTGGGGACATTTATTGGCTCGGAAAATCGATTGAAGCCAATACTAAGACCCCAACTATATTCTATTGTTGCCGCGAAGCATTAGTAGTAGGCAGCCAGCATTTCAGAAAGCTAATGCTACTTGAGCTATTCCCAGTGGTGTCGTTGGGGAGTTTGGGGGTTAGCCTCTGGTATGGGGATGGGAAATCGGCAGGGGGGTACGGGGTAAGGGAAATGTTTCACTTTTGGAATAAGCACCCCTAAGAAAGCACCTTTTGACCCCGAGAAATACCAAACTTAACCATTTTTAGCCTAAAATGTCAGAAATCGCTTGCTACCGCAAGAAAACCCTGTTTTAAGCACTTTTAAACCAATTTTTTGGCACTTTTAGAAGATTTTTGGGATTACTTTTTCAGAAACACCCACCTCGGGTATGGGAAATTTTAGGATTTTTCCGAGAAACCCGCTGGAAATTTTTTGAGAAATATTCGATCTCTGGGGTATGTATGGGAATGTTCCCGAAAACTGGGCTGGGCACGGGAAAATTTCGATTTCTCAACGACACCACTGGCTATTTCCATAAGGCGGCCTTCACAATGCATGCGGGTTGCGGGTTGCGGGCCACATCGGCCCGCAACCCGCACTGTGCATTGTGAAGACACAAGAAATGCGGGTTGCGGGTCGCGGATTGCGGGCCGCGCCCGGCCCGCAACCCGCACGCAGAGTGTCCTTCACATAGCAGCGTGCGGGTTGCGGGCCAAATCGGCCCGCAACCCGCATTTTCTCGATTAGAACTGATCCTATTTTTTGCGGGTTTGGGTCCTCAGCGCATGCTTGGATGGTTGATTTTTGTTGACCCATTGCTCAGAGAGCACAAGTTTTCGACTCTCTACCGTGTTTTCGATGTTGCAGAATTCCAAGAACAGTGTGCCAAGCATAACACGCTTATCTTTAGTTGCGCAATCAATTTGCATGCTAAATTTGTACAGGTTTCTTCAGAAACTTTTGTGCTCAGCTTTCCAAACAACTGAAAACAACGAGAATCTGCAATCCCATTGTGTCCAAAACGGAGTGCACGTGTTTATATTATATGTCGGTATTATTATTAGTTAGCGGTAAATGTTTGCGAAATGCACAGACGAAATTTGCTTCAATGTTTGATACTTCCTCATGTTTTGAAAATTTTTTATCACCACTTGAAACTTCGGTGGTCTCCAGACAAGGACAATGCAATCGGTATTTGTTCTTCATCTTAAAATCAGTACACAATACTAAAACTCAATAGTAGATGTTGGTCGCACAATGACCACATAAGAATTCATCAAATCATTCCTGATTCCTTGTGTGCGATCGCGCAACGCAACGTCACTGCCCTGTCACTTTCCTGCTTCACGATTTAGGAAAAAAATTTGACCAATTTTTGTAAACTTTTTGTGCGACCAGTACCTGAATAGTACCAGTACATGTTTTTCGAAGTCAGTAATGACAAAGAAGAGCTCATGAATGTTATTCTTTGTGACGTTTCCTAAACTCCTCTTCGCCCGCAACCCGCATTTTTTTGGTTTCACAATGCACCCGCATGCGGGCAAGGAACTGCGGGTTGCGGGTTTGCTTCAATTAGAACTTCTGGCCCGCAACCCGCACATTGCATTGTGAAACCTAGTGCGGATTCAATTTTTGCGGGCCCGCATTACCTCGGCCCGCAACCCGCAACCCGCAACCCGCATGCATTGTGAAGGCCGCCTAACAAACGTGTCAGTCTTCTACTCCTCTGCCGACCAACCTGAGGTAAGTGATGAATACGGGTCGCGGATTGGCGACTTCCTCATCCAGTACCACCGCGATGGGTCTGATCGGATCGCGATAGAGCGACACGTACTCGTACAAGCAAAAGACGAACAATGTCAGACACAACATCAGCTGCGTGCACACAAATGTTTCGATTCGGTCGGCGAACCACGTGACCAACAGCACTGATGGAAGGACGAGCAGCAGGAAATCCAGCAGATGTTTCATGCTGTAAGCTTGGCTTGCGCGTAATGGTTGACTTTTGAAATAAAACAAGATCACGGTTTCAAGCTTGGTGAGGAAGACTTTAATTTGAATGACCAATATCTAACATAACCAACATGTTGTCAAGGAGTCTGCCGGTAGCGAACTTTTTAGCGGGGAATATCCAGGGAATGGCCAGATTGCGCAGCAACACCGACACCGGACCACTGCCAGCTGTTAGCCAAATGATCTCGGTCATGTTCGTGCCGTTGTGATGCGACACGAACTCGCTGTGTCTGCAATCATTGGCTACTATACTGTGAAACGAAAATTGTTCTCAAAATGTGACCTGAACGTGTCCTCACAAAACACTTGCAACTATCCAGCAGATTATCTCTCATACGCAGCTCTTCACAACGGCACAAATCAAAAGAACTAACCGCTCTTGATACAACGTGAAATTATTGGCCATAATTCACCAAACACGCTGGTCGCCGGCGAAAATCAAACAGTTCCTAGTCTGCTCTTGTTGGCAACCACATTTTTCAAGCTACATGTTCTTCTTTTGTACATTCCCCAAAGCGACGTCTTGCATGCTGGGCATCTGCAACCGAAAAAACTAAACTTGGTAGTTCTTGTACAACGAACTATTGAAGTAATCTGCTTCAACAGCAGATGATGATTCTACAACAACATCAACACACCGAAATCACTCTCCAATTCTGCTCATTCAACGCACTTTATTCTACACTTTACGACGCCAAAAAAGGAAAGCATTGAGAACACTTCGTGCTCATGGAATTAATTGATTGAGTCACAAAATAAGTCATGCATGAATTCAGTTCTCAACTGCTGCACCTCACGTGGAATGTAAATGATAATTAAAAACGCGGTCTCAAACAAAAGCCAGCACCGAATCGCAGGAAACTTGCTCGATAAATTTTTTAAGATGTTGTAAAATTCAATATGAATTCTGAGTCCAACGGTAAAGGAAAAATTACAAATAGAAAGCGAAGTGAGAATGATAGGATACCGCGGTACATTATTGCAAGTCAGAAAACGAAAAAAAAGTTTAAAATTTAACAGTCCATTCAGATGGGAGCGCACACCAAAAAACATAACTTCAAACAAGAAAGCACTCTCGAACCGAGATAATGAGAATAGACTAGAGATTCAAGTGAGATTCAAAATGACAATAAGCAATATCGGATAAAAATGTCCACCTAGTCGAAACCGGAAGTCAAACAAACAACAGCCTTGCATCAGCATTGCTTGGCAACATAAACTGTTCGACAATGCTTGACCCATCAAGGTACGCTCGTGTCATTAGTCCGTTTGCAACACAACGACGGCGGTACCGACCAATCGTAGATGTACGAACCCCGATCCCGATACTCTCGTTTGCACAATTGTCCCTTGTTCTTCAACAAATCGAATTTCTCCTTCATTTGCACCTCCGTCTGTTTGTGTGTGATCAGATATTCATTCGAGCAGCCCCTCGACTTCCATTCCGTGTCAAATCTCGGGTCATGCACGTAGCGAACGTTCAGGCCTGCCAGCCATGCACCGATCGCTACATCTTCGTTCGTGTAGATCTGCAATGGATGATGGGTGAATTTAATCTGTCTGGCTGGCTGGCTCTGGATTTAAAAAAAAAAGGTGTCTCACCTTGAGCAAGTGTGAATTTCTCGCGATATAATCGACGAGCACCCAACTAAGCACATAACCACCACCGAAAGCATACGGCAGATATCGGTCGCACAGCACCCAGTCTGGCTCGCGCCATTTCCCTTTCTTACGAGCCTGCAGAGAAAATAACGCCATTTTTGCAACAATCAAACCGCCGGTTTTTCTCAAAATAATTACTCACCACGCCACGTCCGTCCAAGAATCCCCAGTACAGCATCGGATGTGAAACATCTTTGAGCGCCTTCAACAGCACGCCCAGCCGTACGAAACTGTCCGCATCCACTTTCAGCATAAAATTGAATCGAATGCGATTTGTGAGTTGCTTGATTGTTGAACGCATTTTCGATGCCAAACTGTTGTATCTTTCCTGCGGAACAATTCATTCATTAAATAATAATTTTTAATTTTTGACACAAAATGCGCTAAACTACCTGGTGTGTTTCTAAGAGCAGCAAGTCGCCGTGGTCCGACTGTTCCCGCCTGAGACCGGTGATTTCTTCGCTCGACAAACCTTTCAGTCCGATGGGAAACTATGACACACAACATCCGCTCCTTTCGATGTCATTTGCAGCCAAGTGTCTGAAAATAGTTCCAATCACGTGCAATGGTGCAAACCTCGGAAAATTAATTGTAAAGTGCAACAGAACCAGAAACGTCCAACAACAACCACATAAACATACGTCTGATTGTATCCCTGCGCCTCTGATCACTCGGCGCGCTGAGTATGACCACAGCCAAATATGTGCTTGGCAGACGATCATGTGCCGATAGAGGTTCATCTGGCGGAACTCTGTTGATCACGAATTTGCCGGTGCTCTGGAAATCCTAACATATTAACCTTGAAACATTGAATTATAATTGTCAATTAATTTACTGTACTGTAAATACTGATGGTTTGTTTCAGTGTGTACAATCCACATGGACGCCGTTTCGGAAACTTTTAAGATTCGCCACGGACATTTGGAACCAAACAAACTACAGAGCTATTTGCACTAAGTGCTTGCAAGGAGGGAAGACCGTATTCGTTTTGATGGAATATATGTGCACAACTACAATTGCCACTGATCCAAACATACCGGTTGTTCACATTCACAAGCGCATTGTCTGAGCACAACGAATGTGGCAAGACAACATATGACACCCGTGATGAACACATACCGACTGTAGACACGTGGAATGCGACACTCACCGCCGGTCGTCATGCTGGTGCCACACTGTAAATTATTATTGTTCAAAATCTGTAAGGCTTCACGGCGCAGATTACAGCCAGTCAAGCCGAAGGCCAGGTTGCAGGTTGCTTTTAATTAGCCGACGGCACGCCGCATGCTCTGCCTCCCGCGCAATGTCGAACTAGCATCATATGCCCACATGAGCACGCACTGATCCGTGAATCAGTCTATGAAGTAAGTAAGTATACATATAAAACGGACAAAGATTAACCTGTTTGTGGCTCACGATTTGATCACCCACTGCAGAGCTTCGCCATCACATTTTTTCGTCACACCAAATAATCTGAAAACCAAGGTGACAGACAACGACAAACACTTGATCGGCTCAAAGAAATGTAACTGGCTTTTTCGGCCCCGGTACGCAGCTACCGATCACCAATATGGAAGCAGAAACTTGTTTGTTTGACATTTTATCACAAGTTAGTCACGTACAAAATACAAAAAAACATTTTTGACAACAGAGTACGACGTGTGACACGATATGCACAGCATAAGTTGATAATAATTGCAAATCGGTGATCATCATTTTGAGGACAAAGCTACGACAGAGAACACACACACACAACTGTGATGCAAGAAAAGGCAGTGGCTCACAGAGAGTTGGTCGCTTGCGAATTATTTTTAAAAATGGATAAGAGACAACGACAAGACATAAAAAATACACAACCGTCGCGACAGGATAAGTAGAGCACACGTATTGAGAGAGAAAAGGTAGGAATAAAATGGGCAAAACACAACCGAAAAAGACCTTTCGATAACAATAACTTCAAATAATTCCACCAGTCCAATAGGATCAGCGAAAATGGTTAACCTCCAGCAGCAAAATGACAAAAATAAGGACCAAGAAATTTGAAAAAATGGGAAAATGTCCCAAAAATATAGCATGACCGAGAATCAATCCATGGGTCATAGACGGACGAGCAAGCAAGCACGACCATCAATCAATACCTACCCACGGGTTTGGTAATGTATTGCTGAGGCGACTGTTGTCTGTGTTGAATCATAATGGGGTTGTCCACAGCGCCGGCCCGATACTGCACCGGTAATGGCTGTTGCGGCTGCTGATACTGCGGCACGATCGGATGCATGTCCATTTCGTCGACTTGCCAGATTTCGGCCAGTTCCGTCACTTTGTGACTGGTCTTGACATGCGTGTAGTTGGCCGCTAGACACACCATGAAATGCACCAGTCCCAACACGACAATACCGGCTGCCGCGATTGATACGTAATAATCGGTACTGGCAGTATCGCTCAGCGCACAGAACTCTTGCAGCGTCGAGCCACATAGCACGAGGTTCGCATCCTGTACATATACATACAGTTTGTGTCACTTTTTAGTGTCACTTTCTAAAACGTTCCTCTCGCGATTGTGACGCAAATTGAGAAAATATAAACTTAGTCGACACCTTCACATGTCAAAGCAATCAATATACGCTCGTTATTCGACTTCGACGATTTCGTGCTGTTACAGCACGATTTGGCAATGGTAAAAATTACATAAATATTCTATTTTTGCCTGGGAAACAGCCTACCGGATCAACAGCCAGGCAATACGCAACTTCTCAATAAAAATCGAGTAAAATCAACCAACCCCCGAAACGGGCTGCAGAATCGGTTTGAAGACGGTGAAATTCATGCAATCCCTGGTGCCGATCTGCGGTGTGTGTGCGCACAACGTCGAGAATATGCCGTACATAAAACAACTGATGGCTGTGATGCACAACAACAACATCCAACAGATGTGCAGCAGATACGTGAGACACAGGAAGACGGCGAACGTGATCCGACCGCCCAAACGTGATTGTGCGCTGTCGAATGTGGCACGTCGCGTCGAACCCGTCGCCAGACAGCCGAGGATTACGAGCACCTGCAATGCAACATGAGTCATTCAGAGACAGCTAGCTACGTTGGGACTGGCTTGTGCACTGGAGGTGGTGCTCGTTCGGAAACCAAAAGGTCAGGATACCAATCGGATGACGAAAATTTTCGGATACCGGTATACCCAAAATGAAAAACCTGAGATACCAAGTGGGGGGTCGCCCTCAAAAATAAAAAAATCTCGGATACCCAGGGGCTTTGGCCAAAAAAGGTAATTTTTTGAGGAAAATTCAGCAAAGTCGCTGTTGGAGGGATGAAAATGGTCATGTTAGGGGATTATGCTTGCGTGAGCAGGCGATTTTGAGCAGTTTGGAGTTAAACGTGGTCAATTTTTACCGTTTTTAGGAAAAAATTTGGGTCGGAAACTCCAGACAGAAAAAACGTAAGGATATCGGATACCCCTGGGTAAAAATTAAGATACCGGATACTGGGGGGAGCCAACCCCCTCCCCCACAACTACACCACTGACTGTGAGTGTACCAGACATTAGACAAGCCTTGATCACTATTCAGTATTCACTTGCATGCACCGTCCGTCAGAAATGTAAGTATTATAATATGATGCGAGGTTGGGACGTGAGACGTGAGA